>JAIGNY010002423.1:0-87500 GCA_020152595.1 Chiridota heheva | reverse complement strand
TTTGTAGCTCTCTACATGGCTCCAATAGTTTGTTCAATATTTTAGAGTCTCTAAAAAAGTTGCGCCCCCACTTTCGGTCTAGTGCCGCTTCAATTATAGTAACCATAGCATACCGTAATCTGGTATCGCTCATGTCCTTCAAATTGTGGATTGCAACATAAAACTGCAATCAATCAACATTACCCATAATGCGCCAAGCGTTCAATATACTGCGAAAACAAATTCTAAACAGTCCGGGATAGGTCCTATTTTAAGGAACCTGTAAAACACCTGAGATAATAGATGTCCTGCAGCCGTTTTATTTATATTTTGCCATAAAAATGTACACCAAGATTAAGTGAGAGACCATTTTGTCACATATATAGAATGCGAGATTTTGCGAGGTGTAATATTATTTCTTCGAATCTGCAATCAATGAGCAGATGAGAAAGGTGTACTGTTATAAATATTTGACTTTTGGAAATAACTGTTTCGCTCCAAAAAGCCTAGCTTTTTCCCTCATTTTCCTCATATTTTAAAACTGCTAAATGGTTGTTGAAATTTTCACACACATTGGAATTTTGTTATAGTTAATAATTTTTCTTATATGACACAAAACTCTTACGCAAAAAGCAAGGACTTCAAGAAACGTTTTTCAACTCGCCTTCGAAGAAAGGAGATTAAGATCCTCATTGGTATGGATATACATCTTCACAAAAAATTTCATCAATGCAGTTATTTTATAATTAGTTGATTTTAGATCAATTTTGTCGTGTAATTGCTGTGTAAATGTGTAGCAAAATGTAATCATTATTATTCCTGGCTTTCATGATCTATATATAAACTTGGCGCCAACTTTCAAATATAATAATTTGTTCTAAAATCCCTCAGAGTAAAGATTACTGAATGATCCTTTAATCTGAGGCAGACACACAACGGTGACAAGGTCCCTACTTAAATGTTACAGATGTATAGCAGAAGTTTTATCTGACCCATCTCAGAAAAGCATAATTCCACAAAATACTTAGAATCATTGTAAGAGGGAACTTGTTTACTCATATCCGTTAGAACCCTTATCAAATGCTTTGCCCAATAGTACCGCAAGCGTGATCAAAGGACCATTCCTCCTCAGAAAATTCCAAGTTTGTCCCCTCACCCCATTCGCCACATTTTTGGGGGGGGCAAATCTAATTTACGTTCGAGCAAAATAACAGCAAAGGTATTGAGATTGAAAAATTGCACGATTTTGAACATTTTCCGGCGCCTTTGGATTTTCGTCACCACTGTCATGTATGTAAAGCTAAAAAGTGTTTCAACCGTTATGATGATAATTTAAGCGAGATACAAGTTTTTACCGACACCGAAAAACGCGCTTTTATACCGATTACGGTGAATTGTAATAATCATCTGATTAATGATCGGTAACTACCTACTTTTTAACTTGTGACCTCATGTAATGGAATATGTCATTTGCAGCATAAATTTGAAAATTACTTTCGTAAATACTCAATTTGAATACGTAAAGACTCAAAAGTATTTTAATCGGTATATGGTGACAATTCAAACGAGATAGGTTGTACTTACCGACACCGAAAAACGTGCCTTCACCTCTTCATCGATGACGTCGCCGTAAATTGCACTTAATTTTCTGATTTATGATTGTTAACTACCTACTTTATGGCCACGTGCAATATGTGCAAAGACTCAAAAGTATTTCAAACGGCATTAAAAATGTCAATATAAACGAGTTTGATTGTACAAGTTTTTATCGACACCGAAAAACGCGCCTTTACCAATTCTGGTTAATGATGGTAACTGCCTAATTTTAACTTTGACACCCAGCCTGTCAGCCTGTAATGATGTTAAAGACTGAAAAATTTTAATCGGTACAAAGATGATCGAGATCGGTTGTACTTACCAACACCGAAAAACGCCCTTTACCGACAACGGTGATGTGTAATAATTTTCTGATTAATGACTGGTAACTGCCCAATCGGAAATCAGCCAGAACGTTATGATCTTCTTCTAAAGGTGGAAGGGACACCGTTGTTTTACCAAATGGTATCTTTGTCTGCACAAGAGTAACTTCTCTAACAAGTTTGCATTCGCCTGATTTAATGAAGTAGATGTAATCGGGAGGTTGAGCAATATCCCCTAGAATAACCTGCGAGAGCAATCAAACGAAATGCATACACGGGTAAAGTTCAAATTAAATTCCAAATGATATCTGTTGGAACATTACTGAAATAATTACACTTTTATTTACAATTCTCATTGTAGAATTGACCGTAATCTCAAAACTTGAATTTTTTTAAACTTTCTTTAAAAAACAAAACAATTGTCCATTCTGTCCCAAACATTTCTCTTTTCAATTTGTAATTCAAACTTAAAGGTTATTTAAAGGCAATTATTAGAGTGTGGTGGTGCTGCACTTTTATTCCGAAACGATAATTGGATGGTTGAACAGCAGCACTGCAGACTGAACCATGTGCATTTCAACCTATACAAATACCAGTGATAATTCATTTGGAACCCGAAGTTCCAACGATTTTGCTATTTCAATTTAAATGAAAGATTTACAAATTTACAAGTTTTTTGTTTTTTTTATCATTTGTTATCAAAGGATTCACTTGCAAACTGATTTTTTAATTTTTTTTGGCTCTTTGAGACTTGCTTGGCTGCCCAAATTATGGTTGGCTTTTTCTGAAAATTTGGCCGCCCAAAATATTTTGGTTTTTTCTGAAAATTTGGCTTTTTTTTTTTTTTTTTGAGGGGAACAAGAGTTGGGGGGGGGTCTCTTTGAGACTTTCTTGGTCGCAAAAATATATATTTGGGTTTTTGATGTCAAATTTGATTCTTTTTTGTGTATTTTGGTTTTTTGGAGACCTATTTTGGCTGTAAGATACCTTATTCGGCTTAATTATGGGCCTTTTCTTATGGCTCCTCCCCCACTGTCCCAGTACCATTCCCAGACAGGGATGAAAAATAACCTGTATAGTGCTTCACAGTGAAACTTTGTCTAGTCGAAACCAATGAAGTCTTCCAAAAGACAGAAAGTGTAAGAAGCTGTAAGAAACAATTGTATCAAAAATGTCTTACAGAATACGTATTTGGGTCAAATTTGACCAATCACATGTTTTCTATAATAAATTGTACGATTCAATTTATTTGAAATGTCATGAAGATAAATGCAAACCGTATTTGGTGCAAATTCAAGCAATCGCGCCCTGTCATTGATTGCTCGGAGTTCATCCTCATCCCATTGGCCAAATGCAGCCAATGCACGAATAGCATCCATGCGCATGTCCCACTCATACTGGTAGCTGCGCCCTAACACCATATCAAAATCTGGCTTGTCGATTCTCAGAAACTCAGAATCCACTGAAAAGAGACGCAGGAAAATACAACAAAACAATGTAATTACTAGTAACGTGGGGCACACTGCATAGTTACCTGTGGTGATACATGACCCCGAGGAGCTCGACAAAATATAATAATAGTGGAGAGCATAACGAACATGCATCTTATCAATCATTTCGACAAAGACATGTATCTACAGATCGAGGCGCTTCGAGACCGGTACAGGCGTAACGGAGACATAGAAAGTAAGCTGGCGTTTTTAAAACAAAATTATATTGAAGGGGAGCGGTGTACCAGATTGTAGCTTATAGGGCGCCTAATATTCAATGCAGTTATCGAGGGGCTTTGTCTTGCCCCCCCCCCCCTCCTTTTTTTGCCTTGCAGGGCACTGGCTATATAGGACTACATAATCAGAATAGTTGGAGGACTAAGCTTTATTAAGCTTTAGAACCCCCGTATTGTATACCAAGTCCATAATTTCAGAGGGACCACCCACACCCCATGCACCTTTCTTGTAGGTGGGCGGGGTTAATGTATTTTTTATTATTTTTTATAAACAATGGTAAACTTGCTGCGTTTTGTGTCTTCAAATGCTTGGATTTACGAAATGTATTTCGGTTTAAACTTTGGGGTATTTTTATGAGTGGAGTACCCCGACGCCCCGCTTGAAGCTATACTAAGTACATCTGGTATACCAGATCATTCGACCCAGTCCGCCCACTTCTTTGGTGATAACTTTAGCCCTGATATCATTTTAAAATACAAAAGTACTAAAGTAGATGAATGTTAAAACTTAAAACAAGTTATGAATGAATAGATAAATAAACAAATATATGTATTCCTGCAAAAATCAGAGCATACTTCAATTTCTCCCCACAATAAAGATACGGAAGCGCGGTTTTGATTATTGCAAAGAACTAAATGATCAAACTTATTTCGAACAGAGATAACATGAAGAGTTTGTAATGGAAACCGAAAGATCAACCACTTTGAATTCGTATAGCCTTCGGCAATCCTCGTGTCTGATCCAAATTTTCCTTTCGCCTTTTCTAAGAAATTTGAATTTACCAAGTATAACTTGACAATATTGCCCAAGCTTTAAAATAGGTTAGATTATTCTTTGCCAGCAAATGATGTTTTTTAGTTGCTATTGGCTTTTTTAAACCTGAGCATTAAAATGAGAACATATTTAACCATTGGCTTTTTTACAACAGCAAAATTATAATTGTGATTTAAAGACGGCAGTTAGAATTCTGAAGGCAGTTGGATTTATTAATTTGCTGCATAGTTACTTTGGTAAGTAATACAAGAATGCCATATCCATTAAGAAAAATTTATATAAGAGGTTTTCGCATGTAGGTCACCTAAGGATTCTCTTTCAATTGCTAAAAACAATGAAAAGTATATGTTGCGTCTTAAATAATTAGTTCAGAGGTCAAGCAAGCTATCTGGTGTGAAAAGCATGTTTAAAAATCTAGTACGGAATAAGATTTTCGAATATTTTCACCATTTTGTTTCTTTTGAGATCCTCTTTCAAATAACTTGAACTTGCTTAACCCGTGAACTAATCCGTTGAACTTGAATATCTCCTTAACGGAATAAGGTTTTTGGACGGTTTCTTTACAATTTTCTGTTGAAGTCCTCTTTCATATTGGCCTAAGATGGACTTGCTTGACCACTTAAATAATCCTTTAAGGCAGTAAGGGAATAGTTCTGCCATGTGCATTTCACGTGACAGAGAACAATTAAAGAAAAATAATGACAAAGCCATGTTGATATATTATGTTTATTTAAAGGTATACGAACAGGTAAATATTTTTACCCACATAAAGGAGCATTAAATTCTGAGCATTATTTTTTAATGGTCACAAGTCTCCTACTTCTAAATTTAAGTCAAAATTTTCCCTTCACTAATAGCCAACTGATCCCATTCAAAATATTTGGTTAAAATGATGTAAAATAATCACCTTTTAACCGATTTTGATAAAACATTTTGCTGTTTTCGTGGTGTTCAGTAAATTTCCAACTATTTCAGCTGATGTTGTTGCTACATGTCCATCATCTTTTATAAGATATTCAAGTTTAAACCTCCGCGGGAATTGTAATCAACCGGTTAGTAACACTATAAGTGAAACGTCACATTCTCACATTCCCACTTCCTGTGCATTTATTTAAACCAAATTGTCATTATTTTTAAAGAAAAAAGTGTTGGTCATATGAATAGATGAGCAAGACATGTTAATATTAGGGTATATAATGCCATATCATATCTGATCTCAGCTAACTGTGGTCACAGATAGATTACATATGTTAGTAAAAGTTACTGAATTTTGAAAGAAATGTATCAATTTTGGTAAGTGACACTACTAAATTAGACGTACTCACCAGTCACTTTGAAAAATACCTGTACATTTTTTTTTAATTCGATGCACCGATATTGAACGTAATATTTCATCAGCATGTTTCTCTAATTGCTCTTTCATACATAGAATGCAAATGTTTGACCACGGGAATAATAGTAGCGTGTCTAAGGGCGCTATCAGGGACTTAGTCCCTCCTACACCCCCACCCTCCCGCAACTGATCTCCCTCCCCCCTTCCCAAAAAAAAAAAAAGCGATAAACATAAGCGTGGGGAATATTCTTCAAATAGCTGTGGACAGTGCTTCTTTCATATTTGGGATTTTACGTATTTTCGAAGCATTTTGAGGTTTTTTTTTGTATTACCTTTGCAGATGATTGTAGCAGTTCTTTTCCCACCGTGTAATAATGCCAGCTCCCCAAAGGAAGATCCCGCGGTAAATTCGGCAATTGTTTGGGTATTTTGTTCTCCGGTGCGTTTATCGATGTCCGTAACCTCCGCTGACACCGCTCCAGAGAGAATGAAATAAAAAGACAGTCCGGGGTAACCCTGTCTTACAATGACGCGCCCTTCTTCGAATGATTCGTAATAGAGAACGGCCGAGAGTTCTTGCTTTGCTGTCATAGAGTAGCGCTCAAAATATTTCAGCTGAAAATAAAAAGCAAATTATACACACTTCATGCAGGGTAGAAAATGTCAAACGTTAAATTCGTAAGAGATTTGTAAAACTTGAGGTTGAATACACTGGTATAGCCCAAATTATGGGCGGATCAACCCCTCCCTCCTCCTAACCACTACAAACAGGAGCCCACATTTTTTTCTTCATAAATATTGTTATCAGTGTCCTTTGAACCCCCTCACATGCAGTGGATCACGATTTGATTTCCCTGTGAAATTATTTTAGTTGCGGCAAAGAAGTAAGAATCTCAAGAAAGAATAACAAACGTCACTTCCAGCACTTCCGCAGAGGTCAAGTATACCATTTAAGGTCATTGATCCTGCGTCACAATTTCTTGCGTTAATGCTACTCAAATAAGCCCAATAACCAGAATCCCCTTCTTGTGATTTTCATAGATCCGCTTCTGCTAGTGCTGGATATAGAGGGGATGGAGGGAGGGGGGGGTCTGGAGGTAGGAACCATGGCCGCACGGGACCATCTAACTCAGGCGGCGGTGATTTTTTTCCGACTCAAAACCTCGAAAACCTTTTACAAAGGGAAAATCGCAATGAATCTGTGAATAAACAATCAAATTTCAGTAATGGTTTCACCAGAGTTTTGCGTGGGATGGGGGTGGGGGGACGTCTTTGGAAAGTAGCTTTCATTTCCGGGCAAAGTTTGTAAAATTTCTTCAATTTTCGGGCAAGTTTAACAATTTTCGGAAAATTTTCCTAAATTGTTCTTAATTTTTTTCATTTTCAGAAAATTTTTCCCTTTGATTTTTACAAAAAAAATTTCTTTTTCATTTTCGATTTTCGGGATTTTTTTTTTGCAATTATTTTTCAGAAAATTTTCCTTCATTTTTCAGGCAGAATTTTCGATTTTCAAAAGTTTTGCAAATTTTTTTGCAAATTTTTGGGGATTTTCCTGAATTTTTGGGAGATTTCTTAATTTTCGGGCAATTTTGGGGGATTTTCAGGAAGATTTCTTTACTTTTCGGGCAATTTCCTTTAATTTTTGGAACATTTTCCATTTAAAGCAGGTTTTCGATTTTCAGGAAATTTCCTTTCATTATCTCTGGCTGACTATAGATCGGGTTTTATATGAACCAGAAAGTGCCGCCGTCCCAGCTCCCGCCTCAATTTGGAACTAAAAAGTAAATGCAGAACCTCCTCCTTGTGTTTTTCATTTGATAATTTTATTATGTAAAAGTTGTGATGTATTGAAAGAGAAGACAAACGTAATTCTTTACATTTCAATCCTAAGTTTAAAGATCATCTATCGTAATCAAAATGTGGCGGTGTACATTTTATTCCAAAACAGGTCTGATTGGCCTATCACTGTAAGTGCACGTTGTACCATCGTATTTCGACCAATCAAAACATACGATATTTGAAATAAATTTACCTCCACGTTACAGACGATAACTGACCTTTAAGACACTGACAATCACCAGACTGCTTACTTCTTCGTCCCATTCAACCCTGATCCAAGTAATCTCATTCAAGTAACATTGATGGAGGTTGAAAAACAGTAACTTAACATAAAGCAAGATGAAGTCACAAAATCGGAGCAAAATTTGCTCGCGTTTAACGAGTCCCTAAAATACAAAATAATGTTAAATTGTTAATTTTTAAGCGATTTTGATGAAACATTTTTTTTTTCAAGTGATTTTAAGCAGATTTTTGACAACTAAGTTCATGTTGTTCATACCTGTCCATAGATCTTAAATGCTCCCTTTGCAGAAATACATACCTTTGAGACAAACCAAACAAATGATTGAGTTCCTCTGGTGTTCTCTCATAAGAATTCTTCATCATAACTTGTTTCGCAGAATATGGTAGATCGTTCACTGACTGCACATTTGCTTTGAAAGCATTAACGTTGAAGGTCATGTTCTGGTCGTATGTGCCATCCTCGTGTTGCACCACGAAAGACTTTTCTCTTCAGGTTTGCTGAGATACTTTGCCCACATAAGATTGTGTTTCACCGAGTTGGCAATTGCACGAAAACGTTGTAAAGGGGTTCTTTTACTCTGGAAAACAAAACATCCACATGATCCACTTGAGTGATCAAAAAATGCCCCTTTCGAAAATGAAAAGTGTCCCTCAAAGGTGCAAGAACTAGTTAAATGTGCGCACGCTTAAAAAAAAAAATTACAAAAATTCCCCTTAAAAGACCCCACAGAAAATTCTATAACTTTTATCGGTCCGAAAATTAATGCTGACCTTTTTTTCCTTTTTTTGTTTTTTTATTTGCAAGTACGAAAATTGGAAAAATCCTAGAATAGCGGTAAATCGCTATATAGGAATTAATTTTAACATTTGTAATACTTATTGGTAACCGATTTTCTTGAAACTTTCAGGATTTAAAAAGGAACGATTGAAAATTCTTAAAACATCTATTTTAGTCAACAATCTAGGAATTTTAGGATAAAAAAACGGGGTTTTATTTCAATCCGATAAAATTTGGAGAAAACCATTTGAGGCTTTAAGAAAATCATGCTTATTAGTCATTTTGAAATTTTGTTTATCTTCTTTCAGCAATTTCATTGTTTTTTATTTTCCCAATTATTACAAAATAATTTTAAATTTATACCTTTTCAAGCAAATTTGTTAAAACAGAATAATAAAACACGAGCTCACAAATTTTGCGTTCTTTTCGGCTATTTTTAACGAAACTGAAGAAAAAAAGCTGAATAACGGTGCGGAGAAATTTAACAATGTCAATAATGTCAAAATGCTAAAACCTAATCCTAAAAACCTAATCCTAAACCCTAATCCTAAACACTAATTCTAAAACATAATCCTAAACCTAAATTCTAATCCTAAAACCTAATCCTAAAACCTAATACTAACCTGAAAATAATGATCTACATTAATTATGCGCATGTTTTTAATTTTTTTAATTTTATTTCACTTAAACAGCAAAACTGATTGCAGACTTCACTCGTCAGTACAGTAGGCTAGTATTATGCACACTAAAGAGTAAAAGTTTTGATTGAAAGCCAAAACGTAAGAATTCTTCTTCTTTTTTAAAGACGTTTGGCTTAGATTCTACTTAACAAACCCAAATCTAAAAAGGAAAATAGTTAAAATGCATGAATACAACAGAATAAAACCAAAATTAAAAAGCAAAAGCAAAAATTTGTATAGATAGATATTTCCGCTTTACTAGGATTTTACCCGAAATTTTGTCAATTTTATATCAAGATATATAAGACCAAAATTCGGCAAAAATTCAAACCAAGATTTAACATAAAATGGGAAATTAATAGATCATAAGTTTAAAATCGGAAAGATTTAGATCATGCTGATCATGCTCATGTCAATTGTACTGATTAGCATTCGGAAATAAGCGACCCTTGAATAATTCATATTTTTCTCAGCTGCATAAAATCAACTCGTTTTATCAGTAGGTCAATATATTAGACAAGATACCCCGAATTCACAATCAGTCTTCAGCGAGTCAGAGGCTGGAGTTCCCATTATAAGTTTTTTACGAACCCAAATTAAAGGTGTCCCGGTGTTTGAATTTGGATTGCTTGCACAATAGAAAATGTTTGTACTTTCTTCAATATGTCAATAAAACATAAGTTGTGAAAAGGTATAGGGGCACTTTTTGAACTTGACAAGAAAATGGGGGTAGGGCACGAAGACAATCTGACAATAGTCTGAGCCTCATTGTTATTTTTGCCCTGGTTTCAATTTCAATGTTAATGATATAAATAATGATATTCGGGGTTGCTCGCACACTCTATTGCAATATCTTATTTTAAAGAGTTTTTATAAATTATATTCGGAGAAATTAAAGGTAGGCAGATGTAATTGCTTTTTCATCGGTACAGAAAAAAAAGTCCGATGTAGGGCTGTGGTTCCCAACATTATCTTAGGCAAAATAAGAAATAGATGTATGCGCACGAAGAGCGTAAAATTTCACAATTTTAGTCTCTTTTACGGCGATATTTGTGTTACTTTCTTCAAGGTTTAATAAAATGATCAGATATATGATCAAACTTTATGGCATGTTTCTACTCTGAAAAGAGGCACTTTTCCTCTCTTAGAAGGTAACGTTTTCCTGTGAAAAAGGGCACTTTTCCTCCCTGAAAAGATCACTTTTTAAACTGTTGACAAATGTAGAAGGCACAATTGTTTTCCCACGGTTACGCAGATTTTGTTGTTAGGCAAATTTGTGCGGCGATTGCTTGAAAAAGCTGTCAATCATCTAACTCAATGAGTGAGATTAATTGGACCTCTGAAGATATTCGGTACAATTAGCAAATTCTGGCAGAATAACGTGGCTGATCTTCATATCAAAAATGAGCTTATGCACCGACGTCATCCCCGTACGGTGCAGGAAACCATTCAATCACCGGTCAAGAAATAGTAAAGATGGCAACTGTCGGTAGATTAATAATAATAGATTCATATACCAACTTAAATTCACACCATTTTGTTCAAAAATTGTATTTAATAATAATCACTTTGATGCATATTACCCCAAACCATATCAAATCTTGATGCATCTTTGATATTTTCCCTACCCTCCTCCCGGGCACCACCCCCAATACCTTGACTTCGTTGAAATATGAATATTAAATACCTTTCTCTGCACTTCGGGACTAATCGAAGCAGATTGCGTAGAAGATGAACATGAATCATGAAGCACATGTTGTTGTCCGGACTGCGTTAAGTCCAGATCACTTGCGCTGTCATCTGTCACATCCCCAGCAATGTAAATAAGTTCACTTGCTTTCATCAATTTCGCACCACGACGATTCCGAAGGGCTGGATTATTAAATACCTTTCTTTGCACTTCAGGACTAACCGAAGCAGATTGCGTAGAAGATGAACATGAGTCATGAAGCACATGTTCTTGTCCGGACTGCGTTAAATCCAGATCACTTGCGCTGTCATCTGACACATCCCCAGCAATGCAGACAAGTTCACTTGCTTTCATCAATCTCGCACCTCGACGATTCCGAAGGGCTGGATTATCTAATTCCTCATCGTCGTATTCGGGTGTAGTGATGACCGCTACGCTGGATTGACTTTGATCACTGTCTGCACTGACCGTTGCGCTGCGTTCATCTTGATCATCTGCCATTTTCTTATATTCTTATGCGATTATTTTAAAAAGATGGAGATAATCGATTAGATTAAGAAAATATTTGTATCATTTTACAGTTATCACTTTACAGTATCACTTTACAGTTACTGTATCTGATTCCATACATTCGTACGGTCGCAAGAGCTTTTTACAAAAAAAAATTGTATTAATGTTACTAAGTGCAATATTCAATCTTAGCTTAGGCATTAGGGGTGCCATATAAATTGTTACGTCACAATGGCTATCTTCCATAAACATTTCTGTCTTACTGGCAACACGCACGATACCAACGCAAACGCGATGCAGATGATTTCAACGAGCGTATATATGTAGATAGGCCTACGCTCAAAGCAGTCCGGACAAAACTCAACGTTTGGTGTAATACACCCTTTCACAGTTCCGTGAGTTAAGTGTAAACAAACAAAAAATCCACTGTTCTCGCGCATGTACCAAGAGCGTATTTTGTTGTGCGCTCGTTGTTTACTCGTAACTTGAAGGTGACACGACCTTGTGCGCACGAGCAGACTGGAACTGTGAAGCTGCGTATACGAAACACAAAAGGACCAACTGTCTACACTGCCAACAAACAAACAAACAAGCAAACAAACATGTCAACAGTTGGGATTATAAGAAGTTACTTCGGGCAAATCTTTGATTCTCCTTCTTCAAGCGCGTGGGAACGTCACTATCAATGGCCGCGGAGAATCATAAAAAGGATGACCTGCAATTTTGTAACAATTACTCTTGTAAAAGATATGAACATATCAACATATAGCGCCCCACCATCCCCGAGGTGTTGGGGCGGGGTGGTGGGGCGGTGGTGTTGGGGCGGTGGTGTGGCGGGTGGTGCTGGGGGTTGGGGTTGAAGCGGGGTGAAGCAAGGGGGTGAAGCAAGGGGGTGAAGCAAGGGGGAGGAAGGGGAGGGGGAGGGGGTTGCTTGTATTCAGATTTTACTTGGTTTTATCCAATCCCCCTCCCCCTTCATCTATGCAAAAATGTTTAGCTACGCCACTGTGCCTGGGTGTTTTTAAATTGTTAGATGATATGAGCAAAAAAGTATATAAAAATCAAAAGCTCAAATATGCGTGGTACTTCGACAATAAATTCACATGAACTTAGTTCATCATTTGCAGCATTCTTCGAAAAGCATGCAGTCAGCGACGTCTCAAAAAAAAAAGATATATAACAAATAATAATAAATGAATAATAATAATAATAATGATAATGATAATACAAATGGTAACAATAATAATTATGATAATAATAATAATAATAATAATAATAATAATAATAATAATAATAATAATAATAATAATAATAATAATAATAATAATAATAATAATAATAATAATAATAATAATAATAATAATAATAATAATAATAATAATGATAATAATAATAATAATAATAATACAAAATAATAATGATAATAATACAAATGATGAAAATAATACCACAAATAATAATGATAATAATAATAATAAAAATAGTAATGATGATAATAATAATAATGATAATAATAATATAATGATAATAATAATAATAATAATAATAATAATAATAATAATAATAATAATAATAATAATAATAATAATAATAATAATAATAATAATAATAATAATAATAATAATAATAATAATAATAATAATAATAATAATAATAATAATAATAATAATAATAATAATAATAATAATGATAAATAATAATGATAATAATAAAATGATAATAATAATAACACAAATAATAATAATAATAATAATAAATAATAATAATAATAATACAAATAGTAATAATGATAATAATGATAATAATAATAAAAAATAATAATAATAATAATAATAATAATAATAATAATAATAATAATAATAATAATAATAATAATAATAATAATAATAATAATAATAATAATAATAATAATAATAATAATAATAATAATAATAATGATAATAATAATGGTAATAATAATAATAATAATAATAATGATAATAATAATAATAATAATATAATAATAATAATAATAATAATAATAATAATAATAATAATAATAATAATAATAATAATAATAATAATAATAATAATAATAATAAATAATAATAATAATAATAATAATAATAATAATAATAATAATAATAATAATAATAATAATAATAATAATAATAATAATAATAATAATAATAATAATAATGATAATAGTAATAATAATAATATCAATAATGATAACAATAATAATAATAATAATTAATAATAATAATAATAATAATAATAATAATAATAACAATAATGATAATAATAATAATAATAATAATAATAATAGTGATAATAATGATAATGATAATAAGAAGAAAAGAAGAAGAAGAAGAGGAAGAAGAAGAAGATTCAGAAAAAGAAGAAGATTTAGAAGATTCAGAAGACTCAGAAGAAGATTTAGAAGATTCAGAAGAAGAAGAAGAAGAAGAAGAAGAAGAAGAAGAAGAAGAAGAAGAAGAAGAAGAAGAAGAAGAAGAAGAAAGAAGAAGAAGAAGAAGAAGAAGAAGAAGAAGAAGAAGAAGAAGAAGATTCAGAAGAAGATTCAGAAGAAGATTTAGAAGAAGAAAAAGAAGAAGATTCAGAAAAAGATTTAGAAGAAGATTTAGAAGATTCAGAAAATTCAGAAGAAGAAGAAGAAGAAGAAGAAGAAGAAGAAGAAGAAGAAGATTTAGAAGAAGATTTAGAAGATTCAGAAGAAGATTTAGAAGAAGATTTAGAAGAAGATTCAGAAGAAGATTCAGAAGAAGATTCAGAAGATTCAGAAGATTAAGAAGAAGAAGAAGAAGAAGAAGAAGAAGAAGAAGAAGAAGAAGAAGAAGAAGAAGATTCAGAAGAAGAAGAAGAAGAAGATTCAGAAGAAGAAGAAGAAGAAGAAGAAGAAGAAGAAGAAGAAGAAGAAGAAGAAGAAGAAGAAGAAGAAGAAGAAGAAGAAGAAGAAGAAGAAGAAGAAGAAGAAGAAGAAGAAGAAGAAGAAGAAGAAGAAGAAGAAGATTCAGAAGAAGAAGATTCAGAAGAAGATTCAGAAGAAGAAGAAGAAGAAGAAGATTCAGAAGAAGAAGAAGAAGAAGAAGAAGATTCAGAAGAAGAAGATTCAGAAGAAGAAGAAGAAGAAGAAGAAGAAGAAGAAGATTCAGAAGAAGAAGATTCAGAAGAAGAAGAAGAAGAAGAAGAAGAAGAAGAAGAAGAAGAAGAAGAAGAAGAAGAAGAAGAAGAAGAAGAAGAAGAAGAAGAAGAAGAAGAAGAAGAAGAAGAAGAAGAAGAAGAAGAAGAAGAAGAAGAAGAAGAAGAAGAAAGAAAAATAAGAAGAAGAAGAAGAAGAAGAAGAAGAAGAAGAAGAAGAAGAAGAAGAAGAAGAAGAAGAAGAAGAAGATTCAGAAGAAGAAGAAGAAGAAGAAGAAGAAGAAGAAGAAGAAGATTCAGAAGAAGAAGAAGAAGATTCAGAAGAAGAAGAAGATTCAGAAGAAGATTAAGAAGAAGAAGAAGAAGAAGAAGAAGAAGAAGAAGAAGAAGAAGAAGAAGAAGAAGAAGAAGAAGAAGAAGAAGAAGAAGAAGAAGAAGATTCAGAAGAAGAAGAAGAAGAAGAAGAAGAAGAAGAAGAAGAAGAAGAAGAAGAAGAAGAAGAAGAAGAAGAAGAAGAAGAAGAAGAAGAAGAAGAAGAAGAAGAAGAAGAAGAAGAAGAAGAAGAAGAAGAAGAAGAAGAAGAAGAAGAAGAAGAAGAAGAAGAAGAAGAAGAAGATGAAGAAGAAGAAATTTGCATCTTTTTTTATAGCTTAAGAAGGTAGTAGGGTATCGCAATCATTGTGCCTACGAAGGGCGTAAACCGTAAACAACGCTTTGAATGGAGGAAAAGAATGCTAGATGGGCTCTTCTCCCCCCGATCCCCCCCCCCTACTCCCAATTTTGATGTATCGAGTAACAGTATCACTAAACAAAAAATAAACACTGTGATGAAAGCATCCCTGTTCTACTGCTCTGCCAGTCTGCACGGGTATCTATTTTCCTTTTCAAAATACGATATTTGTATCATGAAACTGCCATTCAAAAGTCATTGCAGATCTAGAGTGGGTCCAAGTGGGCTATAAGATCGAGGGGTCTATCAGACCTCCAATCGTTCGGGAAACATTTAAGAATATGTTTTTTTGTTTTCAATTTGCAAGTTGTCAGACGCCCGCCATAGCATGCAGGGCTGCAGCAGCGTTGGGCAAATCTGTCAATATTGGAGATTTTGTTGTTACAGTTTGTCATTTAAGCAATATGGACTTAACAAGGTTAGAAAAATGATATGATCAGTGGCGGCAACAAGATTTTGGTCATGGGGGAAGAGAGAACATTTGTATTATTGGAGAAAAAAGCCTATAAATCGGACAAATTTTCGGGGGGGAGCAATCTCGTCGGGGAAATAACCCCATGCGCCCCCTCCCTATCCCCCCCTAGTAGTGCCGTCATTGGAAATTATTACTGTTTTACTGTCGTTTGAGTAATATGGGAATAAAACCAAGATGAAAATTTAAAACCTCGAAAACTGCGATATCGTCTTTCCCCGTTAGTTTTTTGGACATAATTTTCTGATGGCTAGGGGCACGTCACCACCCGTCATAAATCATACTTCATTCCATAACCGTTTTAGATAAATTTTGTGTGGAGCCAACTCAAATAATTATATAAATGAAAAAAGAGAAGAAAAAAAAAGTGGAATTAGTGACATAGCACTAGACTGAAAAGAACTGAGAGGGCGCTTGTTCTTGCGAATTTTACTATATCATCCACAACAGATCGATAAATTCTTTGCCTCCATAACCCACATAGACGACGTGAGGGCAAATGTCACTTGAATATTCATATTAACCAGAATACACTTGCGGCTAGCCCACAAGGTTCGATTTTCGAGGATTCCCTACAAATACGCCCTCACTATATAGTCCTTTAAGTAAGACTTATATTTGGTAGAAGTGTTCGCTAAGTGTGTGTGTTTTATTAGGAATAGAAGACTGGTGAGATCCCCCTCCCCCTCCTCCCCTCCCGGCACTCACATCTGTCGAAATTTTTGCGCATAAAATCGGACGATCTGGAAACTGTTCATCGTTGTTAACTCATAAACTGCATACTTTTCGCAGCCTGTCAGAAATCGTTGCCGTCATGAATTTTCTTCATCATTTGTAGACTAATGAAATGAGATTTTTTTTTGGGCGAAAGTCAATTGAACTGAGTGAGTTGGCGAAAATAGAAAATACTTTTGAGCAATGTTCCCTTTTTCTCCTGGAAGCCATTTTTCAAGTTCCAAGTTCATTTTTTAACACAGCTGAATCTGCGTTATGCTATTTTGGAAGTGCTTATTTCCAAGGCTTCTTATGTAGTCACAAGATATTTCAATGTTTACACAATTTGTGACGATTGGATTGTGAAGTAAGATGGAGATGTTTCAAGTTGGCCACCCAGGAACCATAGATAGATGTGTTACAAGAGCGGTAATACTCACATACTACCTATATTAATTGTCGCGTGGGAAGGAACTAATTATTTACCCTATTGAAAGCTATGATGAAAGAGTCAAGTTTCGGGTCTTTTTTAAAGTGGAAGCTTCGCAAACTTTTGCGATGTTTCTTGAAAAGTACCATATAATATGTTTCGGATGATGGTACCTTCATCAGGGGTTGACCCGAGGTATTGGCCCTCTTTTTTAGGCTGAAGTGAAGAGGTCTTATACATCCTCACCAAATAACTCAAATTTTGGTATGAGTCCATGGTAAAATAGTTTCCCATGAAACTTTTTCTGAAACAGATCTTGTCAAGTTTGGATATGCATAGTTAATACCTATCCTTTCTCTACCGTTCCTAAAATTTGCAACTTCTCAGCTTCCTTTCCCATGAAATGGAACCTCTCGAAAATGTTTTTATTAGCCTTTTCTCTATAGGTTCTCATCTTGAGCTGGCGGAGTAATACTGTATTAGTACCATACTACCTATATTACTCTTACTCCTACTTGTCTTCGAAAAACAGAAACAGACATATTCTTAACTTATAGAATCATATAAAGCTAATAAAAGTAATGTAAATTTAATACAAAGGAAATTTAGAAATATTTAAACTATAAAAAAAATGTAAAATAAGTTTTGTTGTATTGTAATGTAAATAAATATTATATAGGGACTAGGATACAGTGCCAGCATGTGTTGAGATCATTACGCATTTACTGCATGACTGCAGGATCTTATGATTTGAGCTGCATTCACTCTGCATTGCACCAAATTTGTGTATGTTTCCGTGTTTCTTTACTAACAAGAATTGAATAAGATCACTGTTAATATGTCTTTTGATTCTTTTGGAGCTGCTGGTCCTGTTGAAGGAGATAAGGTAGATCTGGAACTTGTGCAATTTATTGAAGTCGAAAAAGCCAAAGCTCAGTTCCAAGGGCAAGTGCACAAATTCACCGATCAATGTTTTGATGTATGCATTGATAAACCAGGGTCTAAGTTGGATTCAAAGACCGAAACATGTCTCGTGAATTGCGTTGAAAGATTCATCGATACCTCCTTACAAATAACCAATCGTTTTCAACAAACTCTGGAGCGACAAGGTGGTTTAAACTGAAAGAGTATATCGCGGAATACGCCTATTAGAAGTCTTGTGTTGAGGATGATGGAAAATACATTTGTGGCATATTCAGTCTGCTCAACGTTCCAACCCGTAGAATATAATTCCACATGTAACTTTTTGACTCGGAAGTTATTTTCATTAATCATTTAATTGAAACAATGGCCGTCCAATTCCAGAAATTGGTAATTGCCAGCTTTGTTTAAAATTACTCAACATGGGATCGTTGTTGTGTTCAAGATGAAAGAATAAAAAAACAAATGTGAAAAGTAAGACTAAGACAATCCAGCTATTAGAAATTCATAATTGTTATCAGTAGTGATGATCACCCAACACGTCTACCTACTCTTTAAATTGGAATTTCAGTGTAATCCTGAACAAAATCATTTGTGTTCAAATTTTATACATTTCGCTCTTGAAATAAAAGGAAGCTCAAAACTAATGGAAACTTATTTATTTCAGTAATATTTTGAAATGTTACTATATCAGTAATGATTCAAACTGAAATTTCTCTGACAATTTCCAGTTTACATGCTGTTCATGACCTTAGCGAAGGATGTTTATTCCCCTTCCACCATCGTGTCAATTTGAAGGTGCCTGTTTACGAGGATATTGTGCCACAAATTGACAAATTCCGACCATTATTGGTATCATCAGAGTCAGACCTTGTCACTCCTTTTCTTGGATTGTGCATTGCATCATATTTTCTCAAAATGTTTATTTTAAAAGTGCCCTCATTGAACTTTGAATTATTATCAGATTTTGAATACACTGTATGTATTTACTGTACCTGCATCAAAAGGGCATCAAGTGAGAACATGTACCAACTGTTCTTCTTTAACTGCAACATCATTTGCCAAGATCTTTCCTTGTCATATTACCAAGCTTTCTGGAAACATGATCATTAGTGATGTCTACCTGTCATAACATCTTGCCCCACATCTTTACAATCACTTGGAAGTTGGAACACATAGCAGCTTGATTTTTTTTTATTAAACTCATGCAAACACCTTACAACAATTTCCTTATTATTGTAATGCACTTGTCAGTTGTGTGACTCAGCCCTACTACCCCCAGCAATGTCAGTCAAAGGCAAGTCATTGACATATGAAATAGTGACTCACATGTACATCATTGTACCAAATTATCAGTCACAAGGGTGACCCTGGGGTGGGTCAATTTACTTCAGACCCATTGACTTTGTACATGGGTGATTGATCTTGGGTGTCTTTATACAAAAAATGTCAGGGGTGCGTCAATGTATATGTTTTGTCCACCCACTTTGGTGCAATGACTCACTTTGTCCGGGGGTGTAGGGGTGAGTCACACAATTGACAAGTGCATAACTTTGTACAGTATTCTCGCAATCCTGAGAGCGTTGAGCAACTTGTAGCTTGATGCTTTGTTTAATGATACTACCACATGATTTTAATTGCTGCCTACTGTACAATTTGTATTTTGTTGACAAAATTAAACAAATTAAACAGTCACACAACTAACAGTTCAGGAGATTCCCCTCTTCAGCCTAGAGAAGAATTATTTTCACCCCGAAAAGGCAAAAACCAATGTAAATTATGTAACTTCTGGATTTCCATTTACAAGTGCTTTGACCTACGGTTTTTAATTAGCTTATATGATGTCATTGTGTGTGCGAAGTGACTAGGCTGCCTTGTGTGCATACCTGTTTGTGCAATGGACATTCTCTTTCTTGTTTGGTAATGGATGGTGTTTGCGTTACTTTGATAATCCCCGGCGAAAACAGGCCACAATTTGTAAGTTTGTCATTAAATATCTCTTAAACTGGATAATTTGTAGATTAATAAGTATAGATTTTGTAAATGAAATTGACCTACTTGGTTATAAAATTTTTAGAACCTGACTCATATATGTTATGTGCCTTAGTATTATGCTGTTTCGTTAGAGGCATCATGGGTAATCTTTAAAATGGTGTCTGAGATTTTTCCCCTCTCCTAAAGAGGAGAATCTCCTGAACTGACTAATGCAAGTAACTATTGTATACATTAATCAGACTAAATTAATGTAGAATATGTTAAACCATTTGTTTTTCAAGAATGTTGAATCACATAGCCAGTGTGTAGATGGGGAGTGTGGCTTTGTTGATATGAACCAAACATCACCTGTAGGTTCTGTAATAATTGTAACTTGTCATGCAGAAGACTTATGCAATTATGAGAAATCTTGAAAAAGAATAGTATTACAGTAATTTGAAGTATATGCTGCTCAACTGCTCAGAAAATCTTATTTATCTCTTGAAAACTTTTAACTATATTCACTGGACCAAAAGTGACATTGCCTTATGTTGCTGAGCATTGTAATTTCCAAGTGCATATTTGTGGATCTACTTAATAGCCTTATATGATTTTATGCCAGATTGTCTTTTAAAACATAGTTGTTGTTTACATTGTTCTGAAGATTGGTGAATATGAAGAATTCAATACTGTAGCATTCTTAATAAAAAAAGGCCTGCGATTGAAATTGTTTTTGTGTGAAGTATCAAATAGGCCTATGTATAATTGAATGGCAATAAGGTCATCCTACAAATATTGTCTGTCAGCTGTAATACTACTCAAAACAAGTTCACAGTATATACACTATATATACAGTACACAGAAAACATTTTTTAGATTGAAGAAAACAAATTATTTCAGTGGGTAGGATTAGATTGTAAGGGGTTTATAAAGCAAACAAAGAAATTTTCCAGGTTGGCCCAAGTCCTTTATCAGTATTTTTGTGTTTTATAATTCAACACTGACAATGAATAAATGTAAAGTGGAAACTTCGGGTGACCAGAAGAAACTCTTTGGAGTTGTCAGTGAATTGCTGCACAAACCAAAGATTCCTGCGCTTCCATCATCAGACTCTGATCTTGACCTCGCCAACAAATTCTCCAATTTATTTTTCCAAAAGATTGATGACATTTGTAAATCTTTTGTTTGCCATACTACAATTTGCTTCCCTATTGGTAATCCGTCAGTTGCATTTAGATTATCTGCTCTTGAACCTACTGATGAGTGTAAGGTTAGAAAAATCTTCATGAAGTGTCCCTCTAAATCATGTGATCTTGACCCTGTTCCAACTTCATTGATAAAACAAGGCATTGATGTCTTTGTTCCAATCTTTACTAAAATCATTAATAATTCCCTTTCCTCTGGATGTTTTTCAGATAACCAAAAACTTGCCTCTGTTTGTCCTCTCTTAAAAAAGACAAATTTGGATAATGAATTTTTTAAAAACTACTGGCCAATCTCAAATCTCAAATTTCTCGGAAAAACTATTGAAATGGTAGTGGCTGCTAGATTATTAAATTACATCCATGAAAATAACCTAGCAGACACTTACCAATCTGCTTACAAACCACATCATGGTACTGAAACTGCTCTTATGCGTGTAAATAATGACAATCTTACTGCATTAGACTGGTAAAATAACTGCGCTTATTCTCTTGGATTTAAGCGCAGCATTTGATACTGTTGATCATGAGGTACTTTTATCATGTTTACATTATTATTTAGGAATTCAGGACTGCTTATAATTGGTTTCAATCTTATCTTTCGAATAGACTACAGAAAGTATGCATTGGTAATGAGAGCTCCAGTAGCATCATACTCAGTTATAGGGTTCCTCAGGGATACAAAAATACAGAATACTGCTGGCCACATTTTGACTTTAAAAAAAAAGTCATGTCACATCACCCCGGTACTTAAAAATCTCCATTGGCTTCCTGTCTTTCATATAATTATTTTCAAACTTATGTTACTTGTTTATAAATCCCTAAATAATTGTTGTCCTACTTACATTGCTGATTTAAATTTCATGTATAATCCATCTCGTAATCTGAGGTCCAGTAATTTGTCCCTTCTCAAGGAATATAAGGTAAATCGGAAGTGGTGGGAGAGGTCCTTTGCATTTGCTGCACCACATACTTGGAACAGTTTACCCATTATAATTAGAAAGGCCATGCATTTAAACGTTTTTAAAAAGAAACTTAAGACTCACCTCATTCTGCTTTTAATGTTTCTGGATAGGTTTTTTTTTGTGCTTTTGTTGTTTATTTGTTTGTTTGTTTTTATCTTACTTGTGCCTTAAGCGCTCTTCAGAGTAGTTATGTGCGCATTATAAATCATTTGTATTATCATTATTATTCAACAAGGAACTGTCTAAATCTCTGGCTGGTCACACATGTAACCTACCAGAGAATGGGGTCTCTCACGATCCACATTACAAATAGCAAATGTACTCTTAAGCATGTGTCATTAGTGGATCATTTCTATTATGGGCATGTCAACTCTTTCATTTTACAAATCATAAACATTTGGCAAAGCAAAGATTTAAGAGAACCTCACTAAACATTTTCCCCCCAAACCTGCAAGTACTGTAGTTGGAAAGTTCAAAGGTTTTTACTTGAATTACTGTATGCCCCTAGTCCCAGTACATCTGTCAAAAACCTGTAGATGCAGTCAGTTATGACAGATACAGTCCCTGTATATCTGTCAGATAACTGTAGATGCAGTCAGTTATGACAGATACAGTCCCCGTACATCTGTCAGATAACCGTAGATGCAGTCAGTTATGACAGATACAGTCCCTGTACATCTGTCAAATACCTGTAGATGCAGTCAGTTATGACAGATACAGTCCCCATACATCTGTCAGATACCTGTAGATGCAGTCAGTTATGACAGATACAGTCCCCGTACATCTGTCAGATACCTGTAGATGCAGTCAGTTATGACAGATACAGTCCCTGTACATCTGTCAGATAACTGTAGATGCAGTCAGTTATGACAGATACAGTCCCCGTACATCTGTCAGATAACTGTAGATGCAGTCAGTTATGACAGATACAGTCCCTGTACATCTGTCAAATACCTGTAGATGCAGTCAGTTATGACAGATACAGTCCCCGTATATCTGTCAGATACCTGTAGATGCAGTCAGTTATGACAGATACAGTCCCTGTACATCTGTCAGATACCTGTAGATGCAGTCAGTTATGACAGATACAGTCCCTGTACATCTGTCAGATAACTGTAGATGCAGTCAGTTATGACAGATACAGTCCCCGTACATCTGTCAGATAACTGTAGATGCAGTCAGTTATGACAGATACAGTCCCTGTACATCTGTCAGATACCTGTAGATGCAGTCAGTTATGACAGATACAGTCCCTGTACATCTGTCAGATAACTGTAGATGCAGTCAGTTATGACAGATACAGTCCCCGCACATCTGTCAGATACCTGTAGATGCAGTCAGTTATGACAGATACAGTCCCGTACATCTGTCAGATAACTGTAGATGCAGTCAGTTATGACAGATACAGTCTTTGTACATCTGTCAGATACCTGTAGATGCAGTCAGTTATGACAGATACAGTCTTTGTACATCTGTCAGATACCTGTAGATGCAGTCAGTTATGACAGATACAGTCCCCGTACATCTGTCAGATACCTGTAGATGCAGTCAGTTATGACAGATACAGTCTTTGTACATCTGTCAGATATCTGTAGATGCAGTCAGTTATGATAGATACAGTCCCTGTACATCTGTCAGATAACTGTAGATGCAGTCAGTTATGACAGATACAGTCCCCGTATATCTGTCAGATACCTGTAGATGCAGTTAGTTATGACAGATACAGTCCCTGTACATCTGTCAGATACCTGTAGATGCAGTCAGTTATGACAGATACAGTCCCTGTACATCTGTCAGATAACTGTAGATGCAGTCAGTTATGACAGATACAGTCCCCGTACATCTGTCAGATAACTGTAGATGCAGTCAGTTATGACAGATACAGTCCCTGTACATCTGTCAGATAACTGTAGATGCAGTCAGTTATGACAGATACAGTCCCCGTACATCTGTCAGATACCTGTAGATGCAGTCAGTTATGACAGATACAGTCCCCGTACATCTGTCAGATACCTGTAGATGCAGTCAGTTATGACAGATACAGTCTTTGTACATCTGTCAGATACCTGTAGATGCAGTCAGTTATGACAGATACAGTCTTTGTACATCTGTCAGATACCTGTAGATGCAGTCAGTTATGACAGATACAGTCCCCGTACATCTGTCAGATACCTGTAGATGCAGTCAGTTATGACAGATACAGTCTTTGTACATCTGTCAGATATCTGTAGATGCAGTCAGTTATGATAGATACAGTCCCTGTACATCTGTCAGATAACTGTAGATGCAGTCAGTTATGACAGATACAGTCCCCGTACATCTGTCAGATAACTGTAGATGCAGTCAGTTATGACAGATACAGTCCCTGTACATCTGTCAGATACCTGTAGATGCAGTCAGTTATGACAGATACAGTCCCTGTACATCTGTCAGATAACTGTAGATGCAGTCAGTTATGACAGATACAGTCCCTGTACATCTGTCAGATAACTGTAGATGCAGTCAGTTATGACAGATACAGTCCCCGTACATCTGTCAGATAACTGTAGATGCAGTCAGTTATGACAGATACAGTCCCTGTACATCTGTCAAATACCTGTAGATGCAGTCAGTTATGACAGATACAGTCCCCGTATATCTGTCAGATACCTGTAGATGCAGTCAGTTATGACAGATACAGTCCCTGTACATCTGTCAGATACCTGTAGATGCAGTCAGTTATGACAGATACAGTCCCTGTACATCTGTCAGATAACTGTAGATGCAGTCACTTATGACAAATACAGTCCCCATACATCTGTCAGATACTGTACCTGTAGATGCAGTCAGTTATGACAGATACAGTCCCCATACATCTGTCAGATACCTGTAGATGCAGTCAGTTATGACAGATACAGTCCCCGTACATCTGTCAGATAACTGTAGATGCAGTCAGTTATGACAGATACAGTCCCTGTACATCTGTCAGATACCTGTAGATGCAGTCAGTTATGACAGATACAGTCCCTGTACATCTGTCAGATACCTGTAGATGCAGTCAGTTATGACATACAGTCCCTGTACATCTGTCAGATAACTGTAGATGCAGTCACTTATGACAAATACAGTCCCCATACATCTGTCAGATACTGTACCTGTAGATGCAGTCAGTTATGACAGATACAGTCCCTGTACATCTGTCAGATACCTGTAGATGCAGTCAGTTATGACAGATACAGTCCCCATACATCTGTCAGATACCTGTAGATGCAGTCAGTTATGACAGATACAGTCCCTGTACATCTGTCAGATACAGTCCGCATACATCTGTCAGATACCTGTAGATGCAATCAGTTATGACAGATACAGTCCCCGTACATCTGTCAGATACCTGCAGATGCAGTAAGTTATGACAGATACAGTCCCTGTACATCTGTCAAATACCTGTAGATGCAGTCACTTATGACAGATGCAGTCCCTGTACATCTGTCAGATACCTGTAGATGCAGTCAGTTATGACAGATACAGTCCCTGTACATCTGTCAGATACAGTCCCCATACATCTGTCAGATACCTGTAGATGCAATCAGTTATGACAGATACAGTCCCCGTACATCTGTCAGATATCTGTAGATGCAGTCAGTTATGATAGATACAGTCCCTGTACATCTGTCAGATACCTGTAGATGCAGTCAGTTATGACAGATACAGTCCCTGTACATCTGTCAGATACCTGTAGATGCAGTCAGTTATGACAGATACAGTCCCCTAGTCCCTGTACATTTGTCATATAACTGTAGATGCAGTCAGGTATACAGTCAGTGGCATATTCAGCTTTTGGTGGCAGGGGGTGCATAGGAAATATCACGGGGGTATCGAATATTACCCTTCTGGTTGGGAGGTCAAATTGGGAACTTTGAATTATTAATATAGAATTTAAAACAATGAAAGAAACTTGTGATAAAATTATTGGAACATTTGGTAAAATTAAGAAATTATGGTTAAATTATTGCAATTATTTGCAGTCGCTTTGGTGTGTGTGCAAACATGTATGTGTGTGGGTGTGTGACGGATAGCTTGTTTTCAAGATATCTCATGAGTCATACACTGCAGACTTGTCATATTTAGTACACAGGATACTTATATGGAGTACAAGAACCCTATTGTTTTTGGTGATGATATGCATATTAATGAGTGGGCGTGGCTAAATTTAAAATTCTTGAAATTGATAATTTAGCAACCGTTTGTCAGTTTTATGTAATACTTGCTATGCTGCTGTTATAAGGTGTTGTGCACATGTCTACGTTGTTTGCAGATCTCATATCATTAATATGCATGGTGGGCGGAGCTTGATGGGAAATTGCTATGAAATGCTTGTTCTCACAATATCTCATGAACCGTACACTGCAGACATGTCATTATTAGTATACAGAATGCTTATATGTAGTACAAGAACCATGTCATTCTTTGGTGATGAGATCATGCATATTAATGAGTGGGCGAGGCTAATTATAAACTTCTTGAATAAGTGATTATTAAAGCAGCCTTTGACAGTTTTATGTAATACTTACTATGCTACTGTTATTACTGTAGGTATTGTGCACATGTCTATGTTGTTAGTAGGTCTCATATCATTAATATGCATAGTGGGCGGAGCTTAATGTGAAATTGCTATGAAATGCTTGTTCTTACAAGATTCTGTTCATAAATCAATCTGATATTGGGTCAGAAATCAATACAATATTTAATCCATAGATATTATCTTTGCTAACTAATGATGACTAATAGAAGCAGATCTAAGAATAATTTTCTTTATCTGAAAAAAATAAAAGGAATGTTAAAATAATCATGTGACAAGAGAAAAAAAGTTAAACAAATTGAAATAAATTTATTGATATTTTTGGTTCACAAGTTACAGAAATTTGAGAGTTTCTCCATATAGGAAAAGCTAGCAGTAAATTCGAAACACCTATGATGTCACACAGACAAATTAATATAATGTCAATTGTTTTGATTGTGATCTTAAACTTTAGGCTGTTTTCTTTTTATGACAGTGTTGTACCTTTAAAGTGCTGTATTTTGAAATTGAAATACAATTTTGCCATAGTTTTTTTTTTTTTTTTTTTTTTTTCACAAATTTCTTCCAAAATTGTTTTTCATTCCTGTATTAGAAAAAGAAAATCAATGAGAATTTTCTTTAAAATGCATTAACAGAGAAACAGACTGTTTCCATTCTTAGTGTCACTAAGAGAAAAGGGACACACAAGCTCTTTTATACACCTGTAAAGCTTTAGGTAAGACTGTAAAGCTATTGGGTCTGAAGTGTTTTAAATGTTTTTGTTATTTTTTGTGAAAAACAAGTAAACTGCTTTTATTTAAATTGAGATACAGACAAGTATGCATGACCCCAACATTCCGAATAAAAAAAGGGGAGGCATTGGTACCACAAGCCTTTGATTTTCTGGTTTTAAATAATTTTTGGCAACATTTCCTAAAAATAAAAGATAATTCCCGAAAAAGGTAAGAAAATTGCCCGAAAATGAAGAAAATTTAATACAATTTACCGAAAATCAAAGTAGGAAATAAAAAAGTTCCCGAAATTTAAAGAAAATTGCCCAAAAATCGAAGAAAATTGCCTGAAAATGAAAGAACATGATAACAATTTCTCGGAAATCGAAAAATATCACCCGAAAACAGAAAATTAAAAAGAAGTTCCCAAAAATTAAAGAAATTTTCTAAAAAATTAAAGATTTTACTTTGCTAGATAACAGTCATAACCAAATTTAGGCAATATTTACATGTAACCTTATATTTATTTTTTTCAGTTTATGGATAGCATATTGTATACTGATCAATCCCACTACTTACATTTTACATACAGAATTTCGCCAGGGGAGGGAGGAAGTTACCTCATGACTCTGCCACTAAATATGCCACTAGATACAGTATTACTTATTTCTCTATGCAAAAGATGAACAGTCTGCAGAGATCGTTCGGTCATTGGTTAATTTTTGACCTAATTTATTTTTAAGTCATGCACTTTTTTGGGGGGAGGGAAGATTTGTTATAGAGGGTATAAAAGCGTAGACTCCGCCGTAGCTACATTACTGCCTGAAACTAAAAAAATAACTTGCACCAAGCTTTGCAATTCAGTTTTCTTTATAGTTTTCAACCTGTTAATTTACCACTGAAATTTGAATTTCGTGTTGAATTGAGAGATTACATTGAAGCAGTCAATAATAACTATCACATCGAAAAGAAGTGGTGTGGGTGTGAGCTGCAGAACATCATACTTCAGCTTCTTGGGATTGTCCCATCCTGTGAAAAGAACCAAGAATTTGAATTACAGGAAGAGATAATAACAGCTGAATTGTTTTTAAAGCGCTAGACCGAAAAGTGAAGGCGCTCGTTTTCCCGAATTTCACGGATATATTATTATCCACAATTGATCGATAAACTCCATGCCGCCTCTATAGCCCACAGGCGACGTGAGGGCAAAGGTCAATTGAATATTCCTGTTAACCAGAAAATTGCAATACCGTTACTTGCTAATAAGCATTTGATTTTAAGGGACCTTCGAAAAATACGTCCTCACTTTTTGGTCTAGTTCTCCTGTACAATCCTGAGTTTAAGGAAAGCTCTTCAGTTGCCTTTGCTGTCATTCCACTGGCAGATTCGTACAGATCTTGCATATATAAATTATATCGGCGATGTAGAAAAATATTTGAATTCGGGGAGAGGGAGATATTTGATTTTTTCCCAACAAACCTACAAAAATGAATACGAGTCTCTCATTTCCAAAAATTATTTGTAAAGGGGATGGAAAAATTGTTGGAAATTTTGGTAAATTTGGCGACATGAAAATGAAGGACATTTTCCAAAAAAAAAAAAAAAAATTGCTTAAAGTTTTCCTTAAAGAAAACTTTACAAAATGTAAGCAAATTTCCCGAAAATTGAAGCAAATCTCACAAAAATGAAGGACATTTCCTAAAATCTGAAGGAGATTTCGCAAAAATTGATTTTTCCGGAAGAAAAGATATGAAGAGAATCTGACTATTCAAAATCAATTCATTAGATCATATAATTGGGAGGGACCAAAATGGTACTTACCCTCCCCCTCCCATTGGGGAGACTTGATCCCCCACTACTACGCAACTGTATATATCATGTTTTCATAATATAAAGGCTGTTCAACTTTCAACGACAAATAAAACTGAGAGAAGTTGTCCACATAATTTTAAGACGATTCAAGTTTCTGAAAAAATCGTCATTAAATGTAGAAGGAAAAAAAATATAGACAAAACCACGGAACCCGAAGTTCGTTAGGCATTTGTCATTTATAAGCTCATCAAAAATTTGAAGATTTTTTACATATTTTTATTTTATATATATATACATGCGGATTTTGTTATGTTGATTAAAGATAAGAATTGTTAAGAACACTGGTTGGGTATAATGCCGTGATAGGCTGCTGCTTTGATCAATATAGGCCGCCACAATTGGATTATTATTGATTACTAGACCATATATCCATCAAAGCGTAACAAAATAGGTCAAAGCATCTGTTAGTATGACATATCCCCGGGCTGTTAAATCCCAATTAGAATAGTTCTCAGAGCAGGCTATCATTTCTTATTAGGAATATCAACTTGATTATTTCCATGTTTAGAAAATGAATTATTCGAATATTTACACTTACACAATGATTTCTGCATTCCATCAAGAATATTCAACAACAACCTAGGCAGTTTTCTTTCATTTCACCAAGGCCTAGCCATATCCATCAAAGCGTGTATAGTGGTCTTAATTGCTCTTTAAGGGGAGAGTGGGTATAACTGAATGTCTTAGTCATTCGAGATCGTGCATGGATATACCATTTCATTCAAAATTGCAACTGTCAGTTTTGAAAGTACCCGACGGCCGGGAAGGGTGGGGGTGGAAAGGGAGGGGGTAGATCCCTTTCGTCGTTTCCGATGCCATTACAATTACATACATCGAACTTCCTACATGTCCTACTTATAGCTTAAGTTCTCACCTTCCATATCAGTAACGTTTCGCGCTATTTCAACATGGCGGTATGTTCCATATTTTGAAATGAGCGTATGTAAAAATTCCGGGTGACGTTTCGGTCGCCAACCGCACTCTTGTAGTATTCCTAGAAGGTTTTCCATTCTCGAATTAATATTTGCATATTGTCTTTGTGATTCAATCGAATCATCAAATCTAAATTTCGCAGACTGTAACTAAAGCGAATTTTCTCTCCGCGGTAAATCAACGCTATTATACACCTCTCCAACTGAAAAGCAATTTCTCCTAGGATGATATTTTGTGTAGTGTCAAACACGTCACCCCGGAGAGCGAAGATACCAGTTTGCAGTCTTTTTGAAGAAACTTTCTTCGTGTCTTGCTTGAAGACAATGTCTTGCGCAGAAGGTTGCAGAGCAGAATCAGATTTCGATAAAGTACGACTGCGCGTAATCCGCAAATTCTTGTTGTCATCTCGTTCAGAGGATGTATTGCTTCTATGCTGCAAGGTCGCATTTAAGCTTCTAGCACGGGTTTCGGCTTTTAAACAGAGGATTTTGTCGTTATAAGCCTTATCATTCTGACAGTTCGTATTCATTTGAAGTGACGCCACTTTTGATTCTTGTTCAGTGCCGCCTTTGCAATTTGTTTCAGATTGTAGGGTGTCAGCGTAATCTTTGGTTTTTCCTGAAACAACCTGCTTTCTTTCGACAATCCGTGTATTTAGGCCTATGCTTTTTCGTTGGGTTTTGAAGCCCCGTTTAATATTTCTTTCTTCAGAATTTGTCCATGCGGACGCTGAAATTGGTCTGTCATTTTGCGAAATAAAACGCTTTGCGTTAAACTCATTTTCCGAATTCGACAAGTAATCTTTCATGCTTTTCCACGCAAGATGCATCTTGGGGTTCCCAGCTGGCACTCTTGGTTTCTCTGGGCCGGAATTTTGTTGTTTTGAATGATCATTTTGAAGATCAGCCAACTTCAGAGAACGATCTGCTGTAATTTCACATTTTTCACGGTTCTGGCGGGAAGGACAACAACCTTTGCGGGGATTGGACCCTGGCTGATATTTCCGTGCATCCGTGTTTGTTTCCTCGCTAAATTCGCCACCCTCTCGTTTTCTGTTGGCCGTAGAAGTGCTCACTGTCACTGATATGGTATCTACCTTAGGTGACGTCATAGGTGATACACGTGACCGAGGTCTGTTACTTGATTGGTTGTCCGGGAGAAGTTCAAGAGCATGACCGATTGTGTCGCGGGTCCTATCAACCAAATCTCTTTCTGAAATCTCTTTATATTTCGTTTTAGTTTTATAACTAGGCCTATTTTGTCGTTCTCCAGATGTTGAATATAGATTTCGACCAACGGGAACATATCGAAAATCAGAGTAAGCTATTTTATCCGAATTTTTCTCGAAAGGATTTACGCTTACACTTCCGGAAAATGTGTTTTACCGAATGATCCATCACTTCTTGATAAAAAGGGTTTTTACTGTTTTGCTCAAATAACTTTTGATTTGCAAAGACTTTAGTGTTACCCCGATGATTGTGATCGTGATTTTCAAGACTGTCCAGTTCATCGAACCATTTCACCAACACAGAAATCAAAGCATCCTTTTCAGCTTTCCATTCTCCTCCATGAAATGTAATTTCTGTTTTAGAATATTATTTTCTCTCATCATTTCATGAAGAGGTGTGTTGATATCTGTGTTTCGGTGTTTTCTTCCAGTAAAATGCAATTATTACAGTATCTGTTACCAATATTAGGCCTAGCTGGACGGTTACCAGTTATATCGGGAGTTCCAAACTTAGTTATGGCGAAATGATTGCGTATAGTACTGTCGCTCCCTTCCATCATGTCGGCTTATAATCGGGGGAAAACTTTACAGTGTTTTCTGACGTGTTTTATAACTGCACGGCTTCGACTACACTGGATATTTTTACACGTAGATGTATTTACATACAGTATGTGACAAGCATTTCGGAAACATATGCAACCACGGCAACATTGTCGTGATGTCATAATCCATTAAACCACTTTAACAGAAGAAGAACTTTTGTCAATTATGCGCGTACCGAAACCGCATGATACGATGTGTGCGCACGAACGGTATTAACGCACAGTTGCAGGAAATCTTCCAATCACCGGTCAAAAATAGTCAAACAATTGACGAATGGAGAATATGCGCACTGGCGTCATGTGCGCAGTGAATGCAAGAAGCTAATCACCTGTAACGGAATAGTAAACAAAAAACATCGCCAAATTTGCTCGAAGTTTGCTTCCACTTGTTGGTAATGTTGGTATCAAAAGTGATCAGTGCGAAAATTGCGAAGGTTTTATTTTTGCTTTGTCCCAATTTCCATAGATCGTAATTTTATTACACTCTTTTACAGTTATAGCAGTATAGGCTACGAGGCGAAAACTTTTGCGGTATATAAGCCATTTAGACTAAAATGCACTGATATTTCTTGAGGTGTTCGTCCCCTCCCCTTCCCATTTCATATTTCTGACTATAAGTCACTGGTATGTGCCCAATTTTTTTTGGAGGAAGAAAGGGGAAAGGGAGGGGAGGGCTGGGAATGTGTTAAAAATGTTTTGCATGAATTATATTTTGTTCTATCCTGGCAAAGTTTACTCGCGGTTTTCATTAAATTTCAGCTATATAGGACGCAGGAAAACTTGAATTATTAGGCGAACAAGATGACATCGATTGTGATCGATAGTTCGATGCATAAGGGGGATTTGAGGTGGGCAAAGGGGCCCCCACTTTTTTCATCACTTGTGTTTTTTGTATGGTAATTTATTTCATCTTAGAATGATTTTGTAGTCCTCCCCCCCCCCTCCCCCCATCCACTTTTGGAAGGCAAATCCCGCCCATGGTTCGATACATACATCGAATTACAAAATCATCGCTTACTTTGGCTTCCATATAGTCGTTGATGACAATACTGTTAATGGTCAAGAAAACATCACTGTCGTGTTAAAACTGCCAGACCGTTAAGATATATTGCGATTTGAAGTTCTGGATACTCATAGACGTATGAAACGGGTGGGGTGGAGGATCTTTAGTTTACTTTAGCCTCCCCACTTTTGTCATGATTTTTCTAACTTCAGTATAAACTGTACTACTTTCCACTGTCTAAAACTCGACATTTTTCTGAAATTCTGTTCGGGAACTTTCCATCTTTAGAATTGGGACAAAGTATACAGACAATGGTTATTTGGGGAAAAGCATAGGCGTATGGAGGGGGGGGGGATTCTCTGGGACAAAGGTGGGGTACGAGGTATACTTTAGCCACCCACCCTCCCCCACCATTTTGGTATTCAGCTTTCCGATGCCATGAAGTAAAATTAGGAAATTATTAAAATAAAATAAAGGAAACTTATAAAATTATTGGAAAATATGGTAAATTATTGGATAAATATGTGTAACTTTTCAAAAAATTCGGCAACATTTCCTGAAAATGAAAGATGATTCCCAAAAATTTCTCAAAAACTTGCTCAAAAATGAAAGATTTTGAAGAAAATTGCCCAAAATTGAAAGATATTGAAAAAAATTACCCAAAAATGGAAGAAAATTCCCTGAAAATTGGAGTAAAATTACCAGAAAATGAAGGAAATTAATTTATTTTCCAAGAGTTCCTGAACAAATATTTGGGAGCAAAACAATGTATTCATTTTTCCCCAAACAGGATACCAATTGCACTCATTGAAGTTAGGTTAGGGTCCACGCAGAATTTAAGCCAATGAGACAAGAGGAAATTTATGCCATTGTGTATAAAATTATTTCTTTCAAGGGCTAACAATCAAACTTGCCAGGATTGTGGCTTATTCTAATGGGTAAATATTAAGATTATGTACTTAAAGGTATCTGGGCATGTACAGGCAACATTAGCTAAATTGCTTAAAAGTCTCAGACTATTAAAACCATCGTAGTAGCGAAAAAGTTCTTCAACATCTATCTGTCTATTAAAAGTGAGTAGTACAGTAAATTTCGACCAGAAGTTTGAAAGTTTCAAACTTCAATTTTGGCTATCCCCCTGGCTGTGATATTTTTTTCCCAAACAGGATAGCAATGGCACATATTTTTCTCTTGGCGTCAATTCTGAACCCTAGCCTAACCCTAACTTAAAGGTCTGACATAATCCTTATTTCATATAATAGAGTTGAAAATACTAAATGTATTGACCAAGTTTCATAACTTTCGAAGCAATCTAACACATTTTTTGTGATTATCAAAAACTCTAATACTACTACTTAATAGTAGCATGGGAGCTACCATTTTGATTTCAAAACATGCAGATTATGATGTCATCAGCCCAGCAGGATGTTGGAATGCTTTGTACCTACCTCAATTTTTAGAGCTGATGAAAAATTGTTTTTCTATTGTAAGTGTCAAGGACATTTTTGTGTTCACATGAAATTATCAAAACATGCTGTTAAAACTTTGTGTCACATCATTTTGGAATAAAAACTTTAATCACATTTATAAAGAAATACATTATAATCCTTATAGGGATTGGAGAAATTATGTCATCATGCACAATATTTCAATACAGAATTGAACAAAATGGCAGCCCCCATGAGTCGATTTCAAACATGAATAATTGAGATAGGAATAAGATTTTGACTTGCTGTGTTTGGCAGTTGGTTTAGATTTGTATCCTCTATGATTGTATCAGACTTTATGTCTCCTTTAACTTATATGAGTGCAATTGCTATCATGTTTGAGTAAAAAAGCTACCAGTTTGACTACATGTTTAATCTCCAATAAAAAAAGGAACACTAGTGGGGTGCAGGGGGCGAAGCCAGCATTCTATTAAATTTTACGTAAGAGAAAAATTCAAAAACATTTATATATAGCGCCCCCTCCCCCTCCCTTTTTTAAATATAGTTGCTTTTTTGTCTTAAAAGCCTTTTTCTCCATCCCTCATTGTTTTTTTTGTTTTTTTTGGGAGGGGGAGGGGGAGGGGGAAATGAACATTTTCATACTAGCAGATTACTTCTTTCCCGCTTCTCATGCGTTTGATCCCTTTTCTTTTTTGCATGAATTAACAGCATTGTGGGATAGGCCTACTTCCTCCACTTTGTGTCCCGGCCCATACAATACTTATAAATATATCTTAGGAGCTGACGGAGGTGTATTTAAAGATAAGATTGGTCATTTGGTCTCACTAATTTTGGTTGTAGTTTTCTTCTTGCCTAGTCAGTGTTTGTAGGATGTTTTCAAATAGAGTATCGTTGGAGGATCTCTTCAACTGTCCAGAACTTTTGAGTAAGGGATTGTCCAAGGTATCACCTCAATAACCTCCCGTGTCAAATAAGGATCCAACTGGGATTACAATAATTTTCCAACAAATTTGTAAGATCAATAACCTTCCGTAGGTCATTATGGTCAAATAGAGTATCTTTGGAGGATCTCTCCAACTGTCCAAGGTATCACCTCCCTGTCAGTCACAATTAAGAAAAGTTGGAAAGTCGTCAACAAAGTGCACAACAGGACACTACGTCTTTAAAATTGCACAATACATACGTACACAACGTATACTTTATGTGAAAGGCAGTTAGATTGCCATAGGGATAACTCTTCCCCCCCCCCTCCCCATTTTTTCTTCTTTAGAAATTACTTTATGAAGGTTTCTCTGGTCTATATTTTTTTTAGAATCAGACATCAAAAGTCACAGTTGGATCCCTTCCTTTGTGGATGCTGGCTACACCACTCTTGATAAGTTGATAGGTACATGTACCATAAGGGCGCTGTAAAATGTAATTTGATTTCAGACTGGATTTTAAAATGGACATGTCAGAGAGCATTAAATTTAAGTTTATCATAAAGGAAATATGAACACTATCAAATTAAGAATATCCTGTTTATTACCAACATTTATATCCTTCAATACTTTATTTTTTACAGTAAATGGACTCAGTAGCATGTGATAGTTTCCGCTTGGTGATAACATGGACGATGGAGCTGGGGAGGGGTCTAACAAATGAAATGAACAAATTGTAATAAAAATTAAGATTTTATACCAACAAAATGCCAAAATTGCAGGGATTTGCCCCCTGGTCTCGTAATGACTCACAATGGTGATTTTGCCATCAACCACATATTTAGCCTCCCCCCCCCCCCCACCTCACTTTTAAAAATGCTCCGCCATCCCTGAGTAGTGGTGGTAGATAGATACACTCAATCAACATTATGAGAAGAAGACATTCCCATCATTCAAAAGACTTAAGAAAGATAAAAATTACATCAGAATTTTCAGCTTTGACGTGTCTTTCCATTTATACATCACAAATTTTGCATATGTCACAAAATCTGTACAATTTCAGCTAAAACTTGAAGACTATACATAATATTTTCAAAATTTAAAGACTTTTATACCAATTCTTTGTAACCTGATATTAAAGGTTTGTAGCTATCTGTTCAAATTTCTGTCACTGACAAGGCCATAGGTGTAGGAACTGGGGGCATGTGTCCCCCTACTTTTTCGAAAAATGACAAAAGTGCCCATTTTGAAAATGAAAAGTACCCTCAATTGCTGTCAAAGGTGCAAAAACTGGTGGAATTTGTGCACACCAAAAAATAATACAAACGTGCCCCTTTTAAAATGAAATACCCCTTAATTACTGACCCAGTAGGAACCTGGTGACTTTTGTCAGTCCCATGTATGGGGAAATGGGTTCCCATTGAAAAACTGCCCCTTTCTAAAAATGAAGTGCCCCTTTTACTTGTATACTTTATCATCTACAGACAGGGGGTGAACATATGCAAATGACTTGGGGAAATGCCCCATAAGAGGTTGTGCTCCCCCACTTTTTGAAAGCTTCCTACACCTCTGGACAAGGCTGTTAACTCTTATTGTAGATTATCATCAATCTGATAGGCGGTTGCCCTTTGAACATTTCTAAACATCAGTGCAAGTGATCTTAATTTGTCAAAGCATGACAAATTTGATGAAAGCAACCATCAGTGTGGCATATCCCCCAATCGGGTTATTAAATCCCAATTGAAATATAGTTAGTTCTCAGAGCAGGCTATCATTTCTTATTTTGGATATCAACTTTAATATTTCCATGATTAGAAAATGAATTATTTGAATATGTTGCACACTTATCCAATGATTTCTGCATCCCATCACGAATATTCATAAACCAACTAGGCAGTTTTCTTTAATTTAAGAAGGGCCTAGCCATATCCATCAAAGCAATTGGGGCGTTCTGGAATTAAAGTGCAAATATTGATTGTGTGGAAGTTTTTTTCACACTAATTTTGGGTGAAAACTGAAGAAAAAATTGTTTCATTTCTTCATGCATATCTTATAACTTACAGCAATACTTGCTGAAGGGGAGGATGACAAGTTTGATATCTTGTTTGGGATATCATATTCCAAATGAAGTATAACAGATGATATCCTATTTAAGAGACATCTCAAGCTGTCTGTACCATTCCTGTGGTATACAGTATCAACACAAACTGCAGCTTCTGTTGGGCACTAGATGAGTGAGCTAATGTCAAACGCAATCCACTATACAAGCCCTAACACTTCTTAAACTATAAAAGACATATGTCATGCTTTTAAAACCTTAGAAAACCTTGGGCTTAACAAGTTTACCATGAATATATTCATAAACAATCTAGGCAGTTTTATCTCATTTCACCAGGGACTAGATCATGTCCATCAGAGCATAAGAAATTTAGCAAAGGCAATTGAATTAGTTCTGGAATTGAAAACATAAATATTGATTGTGTGAAAGTTTCTTGTATACTTCGGGTGCAAATTGAAAAAAAAATGTGTTTTATTTTTCACATATAAATTATGTTAATCTAGGGCAAACTTAAGTTTCCATTGCACATTATCTTCTTAAAATGAGTGAATTAATATGAAATGCAAAACACTTTTTTTTTCCCTACTTGATCATTTCCCTTAAATATCGACAGATTTCCAGAGAATGTGTTTCCTGAATCCTGACATTCACAAGGTATTCCAAGCTTGCACAACCCCTAATAGTTCTCAAACCAATAAGAGATATATTTCATGATTTTGAGTGTAGAATACCTTAGGCTTAAAGCTAAACAATTTTACACAAAATATCAAAACCGAACGACCAAGTGGATAACTCAATCAATAAAGTTATATTCAATCATGCTTGATACAGCTGCTGATCTGTTGGTAACCAAACTTGAGCAGTGCTTAAATGATTAATTCAGTGGTCAAGCATGTCCATCTTACTATGAAACGTTGGCATCTTCATCCTCACATTTTTAACAATTGTTAATGTATTTTAAAGATTTTTCTTTTTTTTCTTTCACTATTTGAATTATTTTTCCTCAAACTTTCAGGTGGTAATTCAAAACTAGCCTTACATGATTCTATTTGAATACTTTCATGACATATATATCCAATGGTTCTTAAGCCACAAAATCACAAGAAAAATTATAATACATTACATAAAGAATTTGAGGAATCTGAGGCTGTGATGTCACAACTAGTCTTATTTCAGTGGTTTCTACACAAATGATACCAAACTTAAATATATCCTTAACAGAATAAGATTTTTGGATGCTTTCTTCACCATTTTGCTTCTTTTAAAGTCATCTTTCATATGATATTGACTTGCTTGACCCTTGATTTAAAGTCATTTTTCATATGATATTGACTTGCTTGACCCCTGAACTAATCCTTTAAAGCTGAACAAATTTTACACAAAATAACAAAACCTGAACAACCAACTGAATATCTAAATTAATGAATATAAATTTAATCATGCAACTGCTGAACTGTTAGTAACCAAACTTCGACAGCGCTTAAGCTACTGACTAGTTATTGTCACTCTACTTAAATTTGATGTCTTTTCTGCCCCTCAGCATCATCATACTGTAGTCGCACTTTTTCCAAATGTACTAAAGCTTCATGACAGATCAGTTAAATCTTCAGTTTAGCATCCCAGGCTTGATCACCAGTGGGTCTCCAGCCAGTGCTCCACAGCTGGTTAATAAAATGGTTGCGGGGCATCTTGACATGTCCGAATGTTATAAACCTTGAGCAAGTTCACAAACAAATAAAGACTTCTCCTACCAATTTGTACAACTATAGTAACATTAATTTATGCTGATAAATATCTTTTTGCGAGATACTGCGCCTTCTTCTCAAATGCTGCTGATTTTATCGGTGAACTCTGCTCATAAAAAGGGTTCAGGCAGTACTGTAGGGACAAGAGAAAGAAAGAAAATTAAATTTTGGTATAACGGATGACCGAGTTCAGTGGTGAAGCTGAAAGAGGACATTCAAAGAAACACAATGGTGAAAAACTACTGTAATATATTATTCTGTTAAGGAATTATTCAAGTTTTAAGTTCTGTTCAAGGGCCTTAATTCCTGGGGGAGACAGGTTGCCCCACCCCCCTCACTTTTCAGCAGTTTTCAGAAATTTGGTACAATTTGGGGGAAATTTGCCTATTTCCCCCTCCTCACTTTTTAGATAAGAGGCCACCCCTACTTTCCAGGTGAGAATTACAGTCCTGTGTAAAATGACTAGTGTTGAAAAATAACCAGAGGTTGGAACCCTTATCCTCACTTTCCTAGCTAACAAGCATTAGACTACAGGAGCGGATCCAGGAATTTTCAAAAGGGAGGGGGAAAAGGGAGGGGGGGTGGGTGATGCGCACAATTCTGACTATCCTTTGTTCCGTTGTGCACGAGGTTTGACGCATAATTCAAAGACGTTATTCTTCTTACACTCTCGTTCTAGACGTATGTAGATATCAACCATAATTTCAATTAAAATGGGAGCTTTGAGCAAAAAGAGACTACCAGAGGGTATATGTGGTCTGAAAGGACACCCCTCTGGATCCGTGCCTGCACTATAACAGTATTTATAGTTGAAAAAAAGTTTAACTAATTTAAATTTTTTACTCATTATTTTCTTATTCTTCAAACTTTCTTCAGATGCTTAAATTATAATTTACTAGATTCTTTTTACTACTTTCCGAAAATATTCAATGATTTTAACATCACAAAATATGATATTTTGTTTTTTGTTTGACCACTGAACTGATTAAAAAATCAATCACTTAAAAATCTATAATGTGGTTCATAAAGTTCCTGCAATTACAAGATACCACAAAATGAGGGAAAAAGTGTATTAATCTGAGGCAAGGAACTTATCGTAGTTCGGCATTCAGCTACATACAGTATGTCTACGAAAGCAATCATGATACAGTACATAATTACACTCTCACTCTGGAGTGATATTTATTATAATCAAATTTCCATAACATGCCAACGGAAAAATATGTTGAAGGGAATTCAATTGAATTCAAGGGGTTGAAATTCCCGAGATTTGGAATTCCCACTGTTCTGAGAATAGAATATTTTAAGCAGGAACTGTAAAATTTAAAATATCACTGTTCTGGTGGAACAGTGTTTTTTACACACAATAAGCAGCATCAATTACCAGTGACTTTATTCCTGCTCAAAAGCATGTTATCGAACAACATTCTCTTATAAAATTCAAGTTTTTTCAAAAATTGACCATGAATAGGTAGCGTCTGTGCAAGGGATGTAGGAAGGGTGACCTCTCAGTAGAGGCAAGAGTCCCCAAAATTTGGTAAAATTTCACTGGTAAATCAGGTTTCCATGAATCGGAAAATCTCCTTAAATTTTCCCAATTTCACCTCCCAACTGGGCAGAAAGTATGTAAACAGACATGAGCCTGAGATTTGGAAAAACTACCTGAATTCCTATGATTTGGAAAAATATCCCTGAAAAATCCTAAGATCTAAAAAAAACAACCTAAGAAGCATTAATAATAGGTTGTAAACTACACTCGGAAGGGTCCCAATACACAAACTAGTATATCTGGTTACGTACATTACAAAATAATGCACTGTAAGCGAGGGAATTCCCACAGTTAAGTCAATGGCAAATTGTCCTGAGACAAATAACACAATGATAAAGTAAAAGAAACAGCGCATATATTTATTTCAATGAGACAATGACAAGAATGAAATGGAGCATGCGACCATAGGCGTGTGGTTTATGGGTTTGTATTACCGATCATTATACACAGTACACAAAACTGACTTAATATTTGCGCAAAATAAAACAGTGCATAGTTTTTACTTCTGATATTTCCTTGAAACAAGGAGCTACTGTTTTCATAGTACAACGCAATAGGCCTACATTGGTCCAAAATAATACAACATTATCACGAAAGTATTTGAGTCATTTTTTGAGGACATTGATGAGAAAATTTCCCCGCAAAAAATATAAAATCCCAGAATTGTGTGTTTTCGCGCAAAAAGAAGCTCATATCTGATGTAAATGGACATGTAACCAGACATGTAACCAGTTACATGTTTACATCATACTAAAATGTGATATACAAAGATGTTACCAAGCAGATACTAGTAAAGTAGTTGCAAATTAAGTCCAATTTGAAGGAAGCAATTTGCCCTGTTATTAAAAAATAAAAAAAATTAATTGAACAATGAAATCTGATCTGGAACAGTGACAATAGATTCAAATTTTGACTGCTAAATTTGAAATAATGATGAAGAAAATGAACATTTGAAAAATCTTTCATTGTGTAAAGTGTGGTTTTATGCTATCAAAATGATTTTTTTTTTAAATTAAATCTATGCAAAAGTATAAAAGCAGGAAGCATTTTGTATTTTTTGGCAAGGATGAATGTTTTGGCTTAAATTATGAGAATTTTGACAATCTGAATACTTGTTGCAGATGATTAGCTCATGTATCATTCAGAACAATGCCAGGACAGGGGCATACCTATAATATGATGATATGCATACGCCTTTGCAGGTTATGACCGAGTGGTGATTTACATCATCATACTGTGAATGGAGAACACTCAGAAAAATCATCAATTTAGGTCATTCCTTGAAACTTACTGCATGATTTTACAAAATTAACATCAAATTAATCAAACCTTTATTCAATTAAAAACAAACTGCTATTAACATTTCCCAATAAACTTTCCACCTTAACGTCAAAATTTGACAGAAAAACAGCAACTTTCTGTGCTCCATACAAACACACTGGCTGGTGAAACCAGAGTATGTGATTGGACAACTTAATAACATTTCACCGACTCGATTTAGGCATAGTAAAAAAAAGTAAAACACAAACAGCTGTTTTTTTCCTTTTTGTCAAACTTTTTAAGGTTCAGTATGTAAATTGTCTTCATGACAAATGACAGCAAAAACAATTACATGCTTAGAAGTTTCTCTTTAAGTCTACCTGCACCTGATACCTGAGTTAATCCTGAAAACTCAGGTATAACAATTACCAACCTGACTTCCTGTTCAGTGTATTGTGTTTCCACTCCAAACAATGATTGTTTATCTGCCATTCCCATGCACACCAAAGCCAAGTTACCCAAGGTTATTTGTGTGTATAAGATTACACAAAGCCAGTGCTGAGTAATCAGGGCACTTTTAGGATTAAAATCACTCATCCGTGTTAGGTGTCTTAGTGGGAGAAATATGTTTGCAAACTGGTGATAAAAAGCTAAGTACCATATGCCTGAGGTGATATGTGCATTAAGTGTGAATGATTGACGGCCATTTCTCCTAAGGAAAGATATTTCTTCATGTAGAAGTACTATACCATCTTGACATAATTTTTAAAGCAAAAAACCCTTTTTTCCCCTCTTTTTTTAAGTAAAAGGGCATCTACTTGATTTGAATTCAACCACAAAATATTGCTTTTACATAGTTAAGATTATTCATTTCTTACATGGCAACTTCAAAAATAATCTCAGTCTGAATGGGACAACTTCTTTGTTTGACATCTATCAAAATTTCTGTTTCGATTATTTTCCATATCAATTAATAAAATATCAAGTACATCTAGTTATCCCATTTGTCTAACAAATGGTTTATCAGATAACTATTTCCTTTTTCATTTAAAAAACAGGAAAACAAATGGTGTTTACTCATCACTGTCACCATTTCCACTGTGTATGTCAACAAAACTGAAGCCTTTCTTCAGCAGAGACAATATAAAAATAAACTCTTCGGAAATTGCTTGTCAAAATTTCATCAAATAAATAATTGAAAAATATCAGAAGAGCATCACAAAAGAAAGATATTCTTTACATGAACAAATTACATGACAAGCTGCCAATTTACTGAAGTGTTATGTTAATACCCTATACGGCCATGTCATGCTACGTCTAAACGCTCAAATAATTGTTGCAAATGTTAATATGCGGCACACTTATTGAATTTGATGCAAGTCACAAAGAAAACCAAAAGAGGTACAAGTTCATGTTGTTCGGAAGAATGACAACCACGATGAGTTTCACAGAAGGAAACTTTCTACCAGGAAATGAATAGATTGAAATTTTCTTCAATTCTGAGGTTGCCTTTATGCTTTCTATCGGATGTCCTAACAGCTTTTCCAAATGTTGGCATTAGATATCGACCTTATAAATTGTAAACTTTTCTTCAATTCCAGCAGTTGTTTAACTACACACTACAATGTTTGACATTATTTTCGAGTGTGGATCAAATGTAGAAAGGTTATTTGATCCTAACAACTTTTGAAGTAATTTTTTTTTTTTGAAAAGGAATTGAAACTAATTTTCCCAAAGTGGATTCATATTAGTAGATGAATTAGCTACATGTTTTAAAATCTACTAAAAGTTCACACAAAAGCAAAAATACATTAAGTTTAACAGTTCTACTGCATTTTGAAAAACAGGTTCAAATGATTGTTGCAAATGTTATTATTGTACAGTGCAATTTGCAAACCAAGTTATGAAACTTGACACAAGTCACAAAGAAAACAAAATAAGATACAAATTAATGTCCGGAAGAATGACAAGTGCTATGAGTTTCACAGAAGGACAATTTCTATAGGAAATTAATTTTATTCTTTTTCAATTTTGAGGATGCCTTTATGGTTTCTATCTAATCTCCTAAAAGCTTTTCCAAAGGCTTTAGATGTCAACTTTATTCATTGTAAACTTTTCTGCAAATCCAGCAGCTGTTTAAACACCAAAATGTTTGACATGATTGTCAAGTTTTAAACCAAAGGGTTTCCTTCATCCTAAATCTTTTGAAGTGAATTTGACTTTTCAAAACGAATTTAAACTAATTTTCCAAAAGTGAATTTATATTAGAAGATGCATTATAGCTACAAGTCTCAGAATCTACTAAAAAAAAAGCAAAAAAAAAAGCTTAACAGTTCTGCTGCAGTTTGAATTTTCAAGACTACTTTTTTTACAAAATAATGCCAAATTGTGATATAATAAAAAGAAAACCTTATTTATTTTCCTATTTAAATCCATTGTTATCTAATCTCTACTACAATAATTTGAACCAAGGCAGCTGATTTTTCACAGAGGTATTTTACATCTTGGCCAAGACCCAAATCAGCTTGGAAAGACATTTTAAAATTTATTTATAGGTGGTACCTATATGCAAATTTGATTGGTCGAAAGGTGTCAGCTGATCATGTCTAATCCATTAAACTGAACAACGATGAAAATTAATTTAACTGGCATTTGTTCATCAAAGTGATCCTGTAAAATTTTGTTAAACAGAAAAAATATGTTCATAAAACCTGCACATATCATATATCTTCGATTAAATTATATTTTGGCATATAAATGAACAGGTTTAACCTATGATTAATTATGTGTTAGCATGGATTAACTGGGTGAAGAAACTGGGTAAGCGGATGTTGGTCATCACTCCTGCTTCTATAGATCTTTTCAAACCGAGGTTAGCCAAACATGATTTCTTCAGTACTTCGGCCAATCAAATGCTGGGGAAAATTTTCCTTTGTTTCCCAACCAATCAGTTTTGAGGAAAAAATTGTCAGCACTATGAGCAGGTATTACCTTCATGTATAGCGCACGTATGATACATGCCCTTGAAAACATTTTTTCATACGCTTTGTCCTATACCGTGCATGCATTGTACAGACAGCCAAGATTCCCCCAGTATTTGATTGGTCAGTAAGATTCCCTCAGGATACGATTGGTCCATTATGGACACGTGAATCTCGCCATGTGATATTATTTTAATTAGTTTTCCGGAAATTGCCGATTCAGATTTGAAAAGGTTTATGGTATCCCTGACAGTACGTTATGAATTGTGGCTGCTTTAGCTGTCTTGAATACACCAGAAATTCTGTAAACATCAAAATGTTATATAATCACCAAATTTTCAGACACCAAATTGGTTTTACACAAATTTTGAAGTCTATGCTATATTTTCATATATCAAAATACTGATTCAAAGTACCTTTTAAATTTTGAAAATATTTTATTTAGTTTTCAAGTTAATTATTTAGTTTTCAAACTAACTTTTCAATACATGCACATTAGTAAAAGGCACTGCTTAAAAATTTGGCCTGCAATTTTGAAGCAACAAATTAACCACATCATTTCACAAGATTAACTTTGCATCATAACATTGAGGTATAAATAGGTCTATGCTCAATAGTTCATTTCACCTTTCTCCAACAGCAAAGACAAACGATGCCAGCATTGATTACAGTTACTACTTATATTACAATGGATTGCCATTACATTCAGATGCATGTCACTAAAAATACCACGTAACACCAGTGGGAGTAGTTGTTATCTTGAAGGAGCATAGATAAGGTGAAACTGTGTACAGTTTTGTGGTTTGGGAGCAAAGAATATATAACTTTTACTCCGACCTGCCCTGCTCCATTTGAGGACCGGTTGAGATGTTCCTGCTTTTAAGCAGAGCCATTTCTAATGCATGATTTGTGCTGTATGAAAGGGAACAGCTCTAAAAGTTAATGCAAATGTTAAACTTTCTTTCCTAAATTTCAGTCACTCAAACATATGATTGTTGATTCCGGATGTTGTAAAGATTTAAAAACCTTTCACCAGTAGCATAAATTTGCTCTTTTTAAAAGAAAGTTTTAAGAGAGGTCTGTCTATATCTACAACAATGTACATTCAACACACACAGTTTAAAGTATATGAACAGGTATATTCTATATTCCCCAGAAAGAGATTTAAATCCTGAAAAGAAAACTCTACAAATTACGTCGAAGACACCAAAAGTAGCATTGGTGAAGGATTGAAAACAATAAACTAACATAAGGAAATTCATAGGTTTTCTCTTTCTGATGTCACAAAGTTTCCACGTTATAGCTAATTAAATTTTGAAGAATTTTAAATGAATGCAAAAGTTGTGATATATGAAAGAAAATCTATAACGGATTTTTTTTTAAATTTCTGTCCTAAATTTCAGTGACTGAAACCATGAGATCGTTGTCTGCTGTTGTGGTTGAAGGCATGATGGAGATTCAAAACCTCTTGACCATATTCAACTGCTCCCATTCAAATAATATTGGTAAAGGATTGAAAAACAATAAGTCAACATAAGGAAATTCATAGGTTTTCTCTTTGTGATGTCACAAAATTTCAATAACATTTGCCTTAAAAAAAAGGCTTTAGAATTTAAAATGCTGTAAAATGAAATTTGAACCAATTCTGAATAGCCTGTTTGATGAGTTCGTAGTTCCTATATTCTTCCAATTAAGCTCTGCATTAAGTTCTTGCTACCTATTCATAGATCTTTATTGGCATCATTAAACCCAGAAAAAACACCCCACTGTCTCCTTAAATCTAAATAATTACAATTGTTCTTTGTTTACCACTTGTAACCAAGTTGTTCTTTTCATACAACACACACTGCTAGTTTCCTCACTCCTATAAGGATGTTTCAGCTGACGTCATGAGGTCACATGACTTTGTTTACATCGCCATTTTGTTGTACACTTACATACGTTTACATGTTGTTATATAAGATTACCTTTGTAAGTAGTATGTCGGAATCTTGCTGTGCCGTTGCTTGCACTAAGTAATAGATGTGTTTAGAATCCACTGATTAAGATTACTTCAAGTACTTAAGAGGGTATTTTTTCTTTAAAATAACATTTTATATTAAAAAAAAAAAATTCATCTGGGCAGTTCATTTTAACCAGCACGTATTTATATGCCCAGCATGTGTTTTACATGCCCAGGGTGTGTTTTCAATACTTCACACCCTGCTACTACTTCCAATTTTAAAGATTTAGAAAGCATTAGATCTACATATCTATTGTGTTCATGTTGCCTCTAAATAAAGCAACCAACGTCACTAGGTTTGCTCTTCTTAGTTACAAGTACTAAGAAATTATGACACTTTATAAAACCTACAGTAGCAACAGTTGACTGTGACTTCTTGTTACAATAGGGTGATAATGTAAATTTAACAATTTTAAATTTTGAGTAATAATTACTTTTTGAAAATGTCTTCATCTTGTACATAAAACTTCATAGTCTTAAAAAATGCTTAAAAACTGAAGTACATGGGATTACTTACCTTGATGAAAACTTCATAAATATCAGAAAAAAAGTTTTTGATTCCATCTTCATTTTTTACATCGTGCAGCATTAAAAATCTGATATGTATGAAAATAGTTAAGGAAAATGCAAGTTCAGGCTCAGTAAATCTGTATAACTCGAATTTAATTTATCATGAATATCTTAGTGGATATCAAGGAGTTATATCAGAACAAGAACCAATGGCGAGTTATTCAACCTAGCAAGATAAAGTGCAAAAGTATGAGAAATGTGTGTCCATGAACTACTATTTGCAGACGACTCAGCTTTGTTTGGAAACAACTAATTAGATATACAAGAAATTATTGTTAGATTGAACTCAGCAGCTGCGGACTAGTTTGGACTGAGGATTAACACCACAAAAACATAATTGCTATATCGTCCAGAACCTGGCAATAGCCTACAAAATACCAAGATCATCATCAATGGAGAAAGTTCAAGACAAGTACAAAATTTCACCTACCTTGGCAGCACTGTATCAAACAACAACACTGAAGATGTTGACATATCAAGGCACATACAAGCTGCTTACAAATCCTTTGGTGTGTTTATGAAATGTGTATGGTGAAGACATGAAATCAAACTAGCAACAAAGATGGAAATATACAGAGCAGTAGTTCTATCATCCTTACTGTATGCTACACTATACAGTCGCCACATCAAGAAACTCACCAGTATTCAGATGGACCACCTCTGTCAAATCATAAACATCAAGTGGCAGGATAGAGTAGCCAATGTACAGGTTCTAGCCAAGTGTTGAGTCTTTAATTGCAGCTCCTCAGTTAAAGAGGGCAGGACATGTTTCTAGAAGGCCAGAAAATATTCCATGGTGAACTCACTGTTGGGGGGGGGGGAGGGATTGCCAAGTGTTGAGTCTTTAATTGCAGCTCCTCAGTTAAAGAGGGCAGGACATGTTTCTAGAAGGCCAGAAAGTATATTCCATGGTGAACTCACTGTATGTAATGTAAAGACAGCTAGGAGGACGAAACCTTTGTTACAAAGACACCTTGAAGCGAAGCCTGAAAAAAAAGCAAATATTGGTGTGGATCCTTGGGAGGAGCTAGCTGGAGATAGGGTTGAATGGAGAACTGCTGTGAAAAATAAAGTCACACTGGTGGAACACAAGAGAAACCAGAGAATATGGCAGTCAAAACGAAATGCCGCACAATACTACTCTACTGCTATTCCTGAAATTGACTTTAAATCAGCCACTTCCGCTCAAATGTAGGAATATCCTCACACAAAAAAACCAGGAATTGCTACAACTAGTTGTTCCCAGCAGTCATCATTGGTGACGATGGACAACCGAAGAAGTTTAGAGCTGAAGACACAAAGTGAATTCACACCAGTGAGAGGGCTCAATCAATGACAAACCTACCAGACAGTCACATGGTAAATTTGTCCTTTGATCATGTTAAAGTATGATATGATATTGAGTATTAAATCCTTCATTGGTATGTTTTTCACATTTTCAGGCCATGACCTAATTTCTTGCATATCAGTAAGAATGGAAAAAGAAAAGTATGGATTCGTTTCTTAAATTCAAAGCAATGCTTTTTCATCAAATCAGAAATAAATAAAGAAAGAATTCATCCTGTTTTGTCTCAAAACCATGGCTCAAACCATGGTGCTATAGATTGAACCACGTTACCTGTTTTTCAGGCGAGTGTTCAAAGACGAATGTATTTTAAACAATTAACATCTCTGAGTTACAAAATAAGCCACACCCACCACAGCAATGCAGTAACTAGGTGGGAAAACAAAGTTCAAATCCGCAATCGTGCATTACCAATGCATTGACATTTAGATATTCGCGAGGCCTGCCACAAGCTTTGATCCATTTATGGCACTTCTCTGGATCTTTAGAGTTTTTAGCAACAAGAATAAACAAAATTCAGTTTGCTAACTGTTCTGGGTAACAATCAGATTTACAAAGCCCACAGTGGGCCCGTAAGCGCAATTTTTGTTCACCATTTTGCCATCACTAAGTATGTGTGTGCAGAAATTTGTTTTGTATAGTAAATTGCATTGACTACATGAGGGTGCCTTGCTAGCTAGCTGTACTGTACCAGTACCACATAGGATGTTTGCCCCAATTAGCTATGCAGATTTTGTTACTAGGCAAATTCATGTGGTGATTGGTTAAAAAAGCTGTCAATCATTTAACTCAGACAGGTTAATTAAGCCAGAAATTATTCATTTCTACATCCCTCCAAAAATGGAAACAAGAGATTACTGGAAGGTAGACACTGTTACACTGCATCATCCTATTCTACGGTAATTTGAAAAGGATATGACCAGCAGTTACAAAAGCAGAAACGAACCACTCGTTGAATTTATCCACCACTTTCAAGTACCTGTAAAGGAATCAAAAGACAAGCTTGATAATCATTCAGAATCTTAAAGTAAATCATGAAAACAGTAGTGTAATAAGGGCTAAAAAAAAAAATTGACGTTTGCCATTTCTTGTTGAAAATTGTAGGGGAGGGACATGCGGGAAAAAGTTTTTTCTTTAAATTCATAAAACAGAATCAACCCTTACTCTACCAGCACTTTTTTGAAAATGCGCTTGAGGAGGCAGAGTCAAAGATGGGGCACCCCAAACGGTGATAGTATCACCGCATAGTAAAGGTTAAAACACTTGACCTCATTTTCAGATTGTTGGTGCGCTTTATTTTGCTCAGGTTTTCTATCTCACTTGTGCTTTTTGTGTGATTAGGGATTTCTTTCCCTTGCTTGTCACTCTTGTAACAAACAGACTTTTGTATTCTCAAGCTCTTGTAGGGATGGTGGCCTCATTTTTTCTACAGTAAGAGCAACATTAAACAGGCAAAAGTGGTTGTCATGCCATTCTGTATAGATTTTTACAAAAGGTAAGGATTTTTGAATATTTGAAAAATCATTTTAAAAAAATGCATTTGGGGCAGTGTAGAAGGGTAAACAAACAATGTTTTTAGGCCTAATATCATCTTTTCGGAAGTCAAAGAGTGACTACTGTATACTGTGCACAAAATTGTAAGAATAATCCAAAATTAAAGAGATACTGTAGAAAAGTTGAAGGATACTCCATAAGCTTAACCCAAAGCAACCTCACATTCTTTTCATACACTTTTACATTTCACTTATTCAAATTTTGAGTTTACTGGTCAATCATATGAATAATTTGTAAGGAACGATCAATGGAAGGAATAAAATGGTGATATACCACATACAACTACTGTACATGTAACAGACCTGTATGGTGTAGTGGTTAGCGCTTTGTCCTCTCACCTGCATGTCCCGGGTTGGAATCCCGGTGGGTCTGCAACCTGTGAGTTCACAACTGGTTATCAAAGGCCATGGCCGTCTTGATATAATATCCAGCACTGGATGCTTTCAAGACGCTAAACCTTGCTATTTTATGCTATGTAGATTTGTAACACTCTGTATGACCCTGGTCATTGTCCAACCTCAATATAATTTACCTCAGAAATCCTAGGCCCACCAAGTAATATCCCCAAACAATCTATTTCTCACTGTTCATATTTCCATTTGCATTCTATACACTTCAAGATCTACCCCTGATCATTGATATCAATGTTTTCAGTTTTATTCAGGTTAAGCCTTCATTGTTTGAGTGCTATTCAGCCAAGATTCACAATGCATTATTTTCCTTTTATGCATTGTTTTGTTTCTCTTTGATACCAGAAATCACTTTAATCTGTTTTTCTTCTGAGTCCATAAGATGGATTGCTTGGAAATCCTTTTAGGGCATGAATTCATTGTTCAGCACATTCCATTGGAAGGTTTGAACTATATAATTCACCCTGATACATCCCCACCCCTCCATTTGGGCCCTACCCCTGTTCCAATATGTCTCAAATTTTAATCACTGGTTACAAAACCACACACCACATTTTATCAAAATTTAATAATTAGTTTATGGCAAACAGACAAACAAACAAAAAGACAAACAGACAAAAGGATGAAAAAACATAACCTTCATCCAACTTCGTTGGCGGAGGTAACAATTTTATTCCATTAAGGAAATATTCAAGTTAAAAGTTTTATTATATTCTTTAATAAATAACTGATGATCAAACAAGTTGTAACTTTACAGCCTTACATTTAATAAAGTGAAGATTTTTTTTCAATTATCTTGTACCATTCTTGAAACATCCATTTGAAATATTGTTTGAAAGATGATTTGTAAGTCTGTCTGAAAATAACTGGTGTTGGGAGCCTATACTGTAGTAAAATGATTTCACACACTCACTTCTTTGCACCTCATAATGTATCTTATCAACAACTTTTCTTAACCAGGTGAAATATTACTCAAAATATCTTAATGGAGAATATCATACTAGCTTCGCAAGACAAGTTGACCTTAGTAAACTGCCTTATTCTGTCCAATCAGACACTATTTTCATGCCTTTTAATGCCTTTGACCCAGTAGTGGAACATAACACACAATATCAATTATTCTGTGAACTCGGGTGCTACCACTCACCACAAACAAGGGAGTAATTTTCTACACAGCTTCTAAGATATACTCACATGTTTGAGGAACTCCACATGTATTCATCGACAAGATCAAGAGCAGCATGTGCGATAAACTGGTTCAAGTGTCTGTGATCATCCTTCTGTGAACAGAAGCAGCACCAAATTTGGTTTAATATCGTCTCATATATAACCAAAATGGGGAAAACCGATCATTGAGAACTGCTACATTTCAGTTCTAATGCTACAAGGTTCAGGATTTAAGAAAATATAAAATATTCTAGATCAAAATGCAAGGTTGATGGAGCAAAAAGGTGGAGATACAAAATCGTATCTAATCTTTGCCTCTGAAATATCAAGTGTCTGTAATCATCCTTCTGTAAACACAAGCAGGAATGCATCTTGCTTATTGTCTGCTGATAGAGTATAATCAAAATGCGGAAAATTTATCTTTGAGAACTGCAACATCTTAATTCTCATACTGATGCTAAGAGATTCACAATTTTTTCTGTCATGGCCCTAAGGACATGGCAGGTCTAGTATTGCCGAGTACATGCTGAAAATCTGCCATCTTTGATACACTAACTTGCAAGTTTTAGAATATTTACAAACGTTCGTAAATCAAACTAATGATTTTGATATATTTTTTAAAATGTAAAAGTTAATACTGGGTTATTATTTCTTTAAAGTAGGAATCAGGAGGAACTAAATACGTTAAAAATATGCAAAAAAACCATATAAAGTCCTATTTACGATACTTGTATGGCACTTCCATTATAGAAAGAGGTGAGTAAATTGTGTCAGAATAATTATTATTTATGGTCAGTGAACTGTAACAAGGAATTCAATTGTAAATGCTGCAGAAGTATGTGTTTTTGCAAGTTGTACAAGAGCTGCTGACATTCTGATGAACTTGAATGCGTCAAAACATTACATTCTTTGTCGGACTGCATAGAACAAGAAGAACTCTATGATAGAACCAATAGAGTGGACAGGAAGTGGATGAAATATAAATGATCTGGAGTGAAAACACTTTAGTTGTTTGGCCAAACCAAAATCATGTCATTGTAAAATGGCAATGGAATTGAAAAAAAACGTATTTGTAATTTACTCTATCCTTATTGATGGATTAGTTCTGTGGTCAAGCATGCTCATCTTATATGAAAGAGAACTTCAAAAGATAGCATTCAAAAATCTTATTCCGTTAAGGAGATTTTTAAGTTTAAAGTTGCTATTATTTCTGTAGAAACAACTGAAATCAGACTAGTTGTGACATTACAGCCTCAGATTCCTCAAAGTCTTTGTGTATTTTAAAGAAAGTTTATTTAATTTTTTCACAAGTAAAATTATTTTTCTTCAAACTTTCTTCAGGTGGTATATTATAAACACCCTTCCTAGATTCAGTTTTACTACTTTTTTGACATATTTCATGGTTTATAAGCCACAAAATCGCAGGACAAAGTATGCTAGAATACATAAAGACTTGAGGAATCTGAGGCTATGACATCACAACTAGTCTGATTTCAGTTGTTTCTATACAAATGATATCAAACTTTAAACTTCAACGGAATAAGATTTTTGAATGTTTTTTTCACTATTTTGTTTCTTTTGAATTCCTCTTTCATATAAGATAGACTTGCATGACTCCTGAACTAATCCTTTAATAGGTTTTTTTTTTAGTCTGAAGTCTAAGGCCATGACTGGCCCTTTTTAAGGGACTATGCTTGTAGAAACTACTGCAGATACAATGGTTGGTTGGTTGCTGGGATTGAAAGGCACGGCACCTCCACAGCATTGATCATATTGTGCCAGCAAGGGTTAAATTAGATCAATATTAAATGTGCAAAGTTGATGGAACTATACTGTATACATGTAAATGGTAAAGATACAAAATCTTATCTAACTTTTGCCTCCAAATATGGAGGTCCATCAATAGAATGTAATTTTTCTTCAGCTTATTTCCTAAACAATTGGAGGACAAATTTTAATGTATGCTCTTATATATATTTTTTGTACAATTTATACAACTCTGTCAATTCATTGAATTTGCTTCTTACTAAATTGATTAATTACTCTTCAGATAACAATGTAACTTATTTTTTCATACAAAACGATGGTTTACACTTCAGATGTGCCATTCTTCCCACCAAAATATGTTATACGCTGAACAACAAAAAAGGTTTTAAGAACAGTATCATACCTTTGCATCTGATGCCTTTGAGGAGGTGCTGTATTCAAATTCAAATACAGGATTGTCCTGCTGACCAACAATCACAAAGTAGTAGTTACCAGACATCACAAATAAGTTTAATACGGCATGCAGTCTTAAGGAGGATGTTCAATGTAGCGGTAAGGAATGTGACTTTTTGGCTGCAGAAGCCAAACGTCTGGCTTTCAATAGGAAATTCTATAGGGTGAGATATAAAATCCAAATAAGGTTATAATAGTGATGTAACAATGAATAAAACAAAGGAATATACCAAAAATTGACAAATCAACTTGCCCTCCATGCATAGTGTACAGTAAGATTCTTGATTTTGTTGCATTCTGAATGATTCTTTACAAATCATATATTTTGAAGTGTTTGGTGTATAAATCATATACCTTGGAGTGTTCAATGTTTTATCCTTGATGGGGATTTATTTCATTAAGTTGAGTTACATTTGTTATGATTTGAAATTTATATTTAAGTTGAATAAATTGGTTTTACTGTCGTGGTTTCAGAATTATCAAATCATACTTTCCTGACTGAATAAACCTGAACACCTGACCAAATCTAACCTTCTGATTGGAGGAAAGTATCACAAAATGTAATTCAAACACTTACAGGTGATTGGATATCAAAGGTCCCATGATTAACCCAGCTTACCCATTGGACAAAAGTATACAAGTATGTAAATGTATGTAAATGTATGTAAAAGAAACCTAAGGCATGCATGTGATCAAAATGTGATCATCATGCAACACCCTACAAACTAAAATAAATATTCAAAGGCTGACATCATTTCTTAGATGTACATATGTTTCGTTGATAATTCTTCCAGAATTATGATTTGATCATTCTGGAACCATGACCCCAATTTGCATTTGATTTTGTTATTCAACCCATGAGAATGTCAAAGTAACCACAATCTTACAATAGTTACCTCAATCTATTGTTGTCTTGAAGAAATAATGTTGTCCTGTGTATATAATATATTTTCTGCTAAAACATAAGTGGTCCACAGGGCAGAGCTTGCAAAATTATGGTTATCCTGACAAAGTTTTTAGTTACCCAACAAGTGATTTGTCAAACCCTACCACTTACACCACAGACCTCTGTGGTGTAGTGATTAGTGCTTTGTCCTCCACCCGCACCTCCCGGGTTCGTATCCTGGTGGGTCTGCAACCAGGAGTTCACAACTGGTTACCAAAGGCTGAGGCTATCTTGATATAATGTCCAGCACTGGATGCTTTCGGAACTTTAAACCTTGCTATGCTATGCAACACTTATTTTACTCTGTTATTAATCTGCAGACTTTACAGTACATTTATGAAATAAGTTTCTACAGAATTTTTGACATGACACCATAAAATATCCTAAAAATAGAATTTAAATTCATTAGTAATTCATTCATTTAGCCTTAGTCACAAAGATGTACAAAGTTAGCAGGAACAAATATAAGAGAATTTAGGTGTCATGATGCTATTACAGGTCAAGTGTTATTTATCATGTTTGCAGCAAATACAATAATTATGTATAAAATTTATGTTGAATAATAAAATCTGCAATTTGAACTATTATTTTCAAATAGTAGTACCACTACTTACCACAATTCTATCATAATATCTTCACTACTGAAAATCAAATCAAATGATGGTTGAACTTTAAAACTGATGGTTTAACTTTCAAACAGTTACGGAGACTTAAAGTCTGACGTAATCCTTCATATTAATATGATAGAATTAAAAATAACAAATCTTCTAAAAAAATTTCATACCTCCCAAAGCAACCTAACATATTTATTTAAAGTCACGCCTATAGATCCAGTAATCGGGCCTATAACATTTTGGTTTAAACTATAGACCTGGCTACCTCGTCTATAGCATTTCCTTCAAAACTATGGACCAGGCTGCCTGATCTATAACAAGTCGTTTAAACTTATGGACCAGGCTGCCAGGTCCATAACATTTCACTGAAAACTATAGATCCTGCTGCCTGGTCTGTAGGATTTCATTGCAAACTATGGACCAGGCTGCAACCTGGTAGGCCTGCCTTAAAATTTCATCTAAAACTATGGTCAATATGGATCCGGTAGTCGTGGCTTCAGCCTGCTCCCATGCCACATATATATTGTTGCGCCCTATGAATTATCATCATTACTATTATTATTATATTCTTGAGTTAATTTCAATAAAAACTTGACGTACATGTTTTTGTAATATCTACACAAAAAAGATGATCATTTTTTGCGTATATCATATCCCAGATGTCAGACTCAGTTCATGATTTGGAACTCTTTGCCTTCACACATTCGCCATGCCAGTTCACTTGGACAGTTCAAAACACGTCTTAAGACTTTTCTTTTTTAATCATGGATTACTTACTGAACTTTGGGGCAGCATTCTGGGCGCTTTGTATCCTATGGAAAAGGCGCCTACTACAAATGAACATGGATGGATGGATGGATGGATGGATGATTTGCAGCAAATTGGGCAAAAAAAGCCTTCGGGCAAGCCCACTCTTTTACCTTTTACCCAAGTCCGATAATACATTGTTTATATACTGTGTATCATGGGATCCAGATCCAGACATTTTACATTTCTGCCCGACTAAGAAAGGTGTCCGGCCGACTGAGAGGGATAGGAGGAGGAGGAGGATGGGGGGGGGGAAATTAGTTGAGACAGTAAACCTAACGTTACTCATTAGTGTAGCATACTCCTATTGATGATTGAGTCCAATCAAAGCAGTGTCACAAACCAATCAACATTACACATACGTTTTCATCCAGTCTAAAGACTTAAGACAGTTAGAATGCAACACAATCTATGACATCAATCAGTAACATTTTATAGACCGGGAGTCAGGTGTGGCAAGATCTGAACAGTACATACATTTCACATGTAGTGCAAATGCAGGGCATCTTATTTTGCATCACAATCATTACATCATTATCCCAATTGCTGGTTGGTCAACAACTGCCGGGTCAATTACATTTTGCATTCAATTCTAGACACAGCAGCCGGGTATATGGCCATGTCGTTTTTATAATTATTAAAAACTTTAATGCTACTACTATGGGAGCCACCATTTGATTTTGAAATATGCAGGAGATTAACCCAACAGGATGTTGAAAAGCCTTGTATTTCTTTATAATCTATCTTAAGTTTTCTAGCTTACAGTAAGAGAAATTGTTTTCCTTTGATATAAAGGGTCAAGGACATTTTAGTGTACATGCTGCTAAAACTTTGTAACACATCATTTTGGAATAAAAACTTTAATAGACCTTTGTGGTGTAGTGGTTAGTGCTTTGTCCTCTCACTTGCACGTCCCGGGTTCGTATCCCGGTGGGACTTCAACCAGTGAGTTCACAACTGGTTATCAAAGGCTGTGGCCGTCTTGATATAATGTCCAGCACTGGATGCTTCCAGGACGTTAAACCTTGCTATGCTATGCTATAAAAATGTATGAAGAAATACAGTAGGTCTATGTTGAACTTGTAGCCTATTAATAAGTGACTGTCCCTGTTGGGAAAATTGTGTCAGCATGCACACCATTTCAATACAGATTTGAACATAATGGCAGCCTTCATGTGTCGACTTCAAATATGAATAACTTGAGATAGGAATAATATTTTGACTTGCTGTTTTTGATTGTTGGTTTAGATTTTAAAGCCTACTCTCTATCATCAATATGAAAATTAGTATTGTATTGTAGGCCTATCAGACTTTGTCTTCTTCGAAATGAAAATAAACTATCTAGTACTTTTTCTTAATTCACGGTAGAAGATAAATACTTTCTTAATTTTCCATCGACTGTAATCCTAAGTAGAATCGTACCGTGCCCAATTAAACTTTAAAATATTTTTCGCCGAACTAGGCTATGCAAAAACAGTAATGTGAATTGAACACTGAACATTTAATGAAATGTACAATCAAAATACCTCCAAATGGAAATCAATATAATTTAAAATCAGACAGATAGTCTTTACTGCAAGAAGGAAAAGAGCAAGAAAATGTAACGTTGAAGAAATCCCGAGATTCCGGATTCTAAGTTTCGGCCCAATAATTAGGTGCAACCTATTCGTACGGCGGCCGTGTGTGTAATATTGGGTCGGTTTATGTGCACGGCAGCCTTGTCTACAGTATCTTTTTCACACTATACATGGCGCTCTCTTTTCCCTCCATGCCCACACCAAGTGTGCGAAAGGTGGCCATGTGTATAACCAGGGAGTTGTTCCTGGTATAACAATGTTACCAAAACTCTACGCCCTGTGGCTGAACTTTTAGGGTTTTTTGTACACTTTAATGGTCAGCTATATGAGAATTAAATATGTTAAAAACCTCAAAGAAGCTAGAAACACCTTCATCTGTGATAAACTTAAAAACTCACTTAACGAAAACCCAAAGGCATTTTGGTCCTATATCAAAAGATTAAGAAGTAACTCTGTAGGTGTGTCTGATCTACCAAATAACGGTAAACTCTGCAGTGACAGTAAAACTAAAGCTAACATTCTAAATGACCAGTTTGTCAGTGTTTTCACAGTAGAAAACACCTCCCAAATTCCTGTAACTAAACCACTTACCAACAGCAAAATAAACCAACTTATAATTACCCCAGAAGGTGTCAAAAAGCAACTGCATAACCTAGACCCCAACAAAGCCTCAGGTCCTGACCAAATACCACCATGGTTTCTAAAAGCACATGCTGATGACCTCTATGAAATTCTAACTGATCTCTTTCAAACCTCTGTCGATAATGGTACTATCCCTAACAAGTGGAAAGAAGCAAACATAGGTAGTGTTTTTAAGAAAGGTGATAAACAAAACCCAGCTAATTATAGACCTATTTCCCTCACCTGCGTTTGTAGTAAAATCCTTGAGCATATAATCCACTCACATGTGATGAAATTCCTTGATGAACATAATATCTTAACTGATTTACAACATGGCTTCCGTGCAAAAAGATCGACTGAAACACAACTCCTCTTAACAATAAATGATATCTCTAAACAAATTGACCAAAAGAGTAACGTCTCTATGGCTATTCTCGACTTCTCAAAAGCCTTTGATAAAGTCCCCCACCAGCGCCTGTTATCCAAACTTTCCGCCTATGGCATTGATGGAAATCTTCTGGCCTGGTTTGCATCATTCCTCAACAACCGCATCCAGCGTGTTGTTTGCGATGGTGAAATCTCTGAATCTAAACAGGTTTTATCCGGTGTACCACAAGGTACTGTCTTGGGTCCATTACTTTTCCTCTTATATGTAAATGACATCCCTGATAATATAAACAGCACAGTCAGACTGTTTGCTGATGACTGCCTTGTGTACAGAACAATTGATAAGCCCTCTGACCAACAAATCCTCCAAGATGATCTTAACAAACTTGAACAATGGCAAAACAAATGGCAAATGAATTTCAACCCCTCTAAATGCTACATCTTGTCAATTTCCTCTAAGAAATGCTTTAAATCACCTGTTTATACCTTATGCAACCAGCCACTAAAACATGTCAACTCCCACCCATACCTAGGTGTTGAAATTGATAATAAACTTAGATGGGATAAACATATACATAACATAACCAAGAAAGCTAACTCTATACTTGGCCTTTTAAAACGTAACCTCTCAAACTGTATCACCGACGTTAAATCCACTGCTTATAAAGCTCTAGTCAGGCCAGTACTTGAGTACGCATCTGCAGTCTGGGACCCCCATCACCAGTGCGATGTGAATAAACTTGAATCTATTCAAAGGAGAGCAGCCAGGTTCTGTATGGCAGACTACTCTTATAAATCTAGTGTAAAAAACATGCTTTATAAATTAGATTGGCCCCTGCTTAAAACAAGACGATACAACACCCGGCTACATATGCTATATAAAATCAATAACAATCTTGTCGCCATCAATAAAGATGAACTTATCCCCACCGTTAGAACTAATACTAGAAATAATCATGACCTTAATTTCCAGGTTCCCTATGCTAAAAAGAATGTACATAAACACTCTTTCTTCCCTCACACACTAAAGGATTGGAATGCTTTACCGTCAGACATTGTTCATGCACTAAGTCTCAACTGTTTCAAAGCTAAACTTACTAACACCTGTATTGCTAACTAGTTTTTGTTTATATTATTTTTTACTCATACTTTTTACGCTCGGTTGGCGTTCATGTCCTCTTGAAGGATTTTTGCCGACTTAACCGATTCAGATTCAGATTCAGAAAAACAAGGCATTTTTTCATTGCAAATAGGCCTATATCTCAGCATTTTGCATTCGTTATGAAAGAAAGAAAAGGTGGATTCCTCCCCTTGACCCATGATGTCGACAACCTGAGATTTTTTTTTTTAACCTTTAATAAAACATCTTATTCTTGTCAATAAGGTGATCACAATTTAAAGTGATTTTTTTTATATTTTAGAACTGAAGGCAGGACCATTGGAAGTGGGATCTGTAGGCCGCTTCATCCATCTCCCAGTATTTCATCAACCTCTGTAAAGTCGCTGTAGTTTCTTGCTGATTGTGGTACAAAATTGTTGAGCCTCAGATCCCTCCACGAACAAAATCATCCCTAGCAGCGTGGCCAGTGTAAAATCACTGGGTGCGTAGGCCCAGGAGACAGGGGGGGGGGGGGGGGAGGGGTAAGACATGAAGCGTCAAAGTTCTATGTCTTTTAGACATTTACGACATTTAAAGAGTTAATGCCATGTAAACAGTACATTACCATGTACTGCTTACATGCATGGCATTACTTACACCAACTTTAAGCAATAATATAGACTAAGTCATCTGAAGGACCATTTTGTAGAAACGTGAGGGGGTATAAGATAAGATAAGATAACAATATTATGTTATGGGTAGATACTCACATACCCCTTGGCCACGTTCACCCCCAATACTAAATTAACTTCTAATGTGATTCTGCTGATTTTAATGTATCTTCGAATATATTTTAAGACGGTAATCACTTGACCGTTAACGTTAATCATGCGTGCAAGCAAATCTGTCAATTGCAAAATACCTCAGAGGTTTCAATCATAATACCATAAAAAGTCGATAATAAAACAAGGTGCGAGATTCCGTTCAGAGCCGTATTAACGCATGTGCACGCTGAGGAGTTGCACAGGGCTCTGCGATTTTAGGGGTCCCGTGAATAGAGTATAAAAATTATGTGACCAATTTTTTTTTTTTTGCGATTACACGAAGTGAGCAACAAATTACCCTTTCCGTCATCTTTGATTTCATCATATATAATTCGACAATATACTCGAATATTCTCAACAATATATAGGCCTATACATAATTCAAGTGTTCAAGAGTTTTTTCAAAAGTGTAATGAACTTCAGAATAGAAGCGGAAAAATTCCACAAGTCAATTAAGTTAAGTTAAACGGGAAATTTTCTTCAATTTTTGTAGGAAATTTTTTAACTTGCCGGTTGAACTTGCTTTCAAAGACGTTGACTTTTAAAGTTCTGTCGCAAATGTTTGCGTTGATTATTCTTGCTTTCAGTGGCCAGCGGATGGGTACGGGCCTATACAAAACTTTCGAAAAGTTAAGACACTACAAAGAGAGCATTTCGCAAGTCAGTATGCCGACCGATGCGATATGTTGTGTCTCAGCCAAAGCTGACCACAATCCTTCGCACAGCTGCTAGATATTTACCTTCGCTTTCCTGCTCCAGAAGGGGACATCTTAGTAGGTGATCCATGGTGTGTGGTTCAGTACCACACTCACAGGTTACATCTTCACTGTCCGCGTAGCCCCATTTCTTCAGAGTAATTTTACAGCAACCGGTACCAGATCGTAACCTGTGGAGGTATTTCCATTCAGCCCAATTTGAGTCAGCACCAGGTGGCAGTTCTTCTTTGGCACTTATGGACATGGTTGTTGTTGTTGGAAGATTGGCAAGCCTCTCTTTCCAGCTCTGCTGGGTTCAACTTTGTTGAGGAAGCTTTTCATGGATTTGTGCCGTCTCTTTGCTGGTTTGTGGCCGGGGATGTCGCTCATCTGTCTGTATGTGGTCTGGCGCCGTCGTTATCTACAGCTTGCTGTACTGCGTCGAATATCTTGTGGCGTTATACCTGATAGGATGTACAGGCTGTCTGTTGGTGTTTATTTGAGACATCCATGTAATAAGTGAGAACAAACAACAAAGCTAAGGAAAAGGGGCACTTCATTTTTTAAAGGGGCACTTTTTCCAATGAGGACACATTCCCCACATTGGATTGACATAAGTTGACAGTTTCTTTCTATTGGGTCAGCAATTGAGGGCCACTTTTTATTATTAAAAGCGGCACTTTTGTTATTTTTCGGAAAGATGGCGAAGGGGCACGAGCCCCCACGGCGCCGGTTCCTACACCTATGCCCTAGTATATTGCTTTGCCCAGGACATATAATGGTGTTAAGACGGTAATTGAAGTACTTATTTGGTTCAAATAAAATCCTTTTAGCATTTTTCAGAGAAAGTTTACTCACACACCCGTAATGAAAATCCTGTAAATTTCATTACATGTACAATATCTTGGAATTCATCAGGGATACATTTATCTCATGCATACGTCCAGCAAAGTGTTTAATTTAGTTAATCATAGGACGTACTTCTGCATCTGAATCGGTTAAGTCGGAAAAAATCCTTCAAGAGGACATGAACGCCAACCGAGCGTAAAAAGTATGAGTAAAAAATAATTAAAAAAACTAGTTAGCAATACAAGTGTTAGTAAGTTTAGCTTTGAAACAATTGAGACTTGGTGCATGTACAATGTCTGACGGTAAAGCATTCCAATCCTTTAGTGTGTGAGGGAAGAAAGAGTGTTTATATACATTCTTTTTAGCATAGGGAGCCTGGAAATTAAGGTCATGATTATTTCTTGTATTAGTTCTGACGGCGGGAATAAGTTCATCTTTATTGATGGCGACAAGATTGTTATTGATTTTATATAGCATATGTAGCCGGGTGTTGTATCTTCTTGTTTTTTGCAGGGGTCAATCTAATTTATGAAGCATGTTTTTTACACTAGATTTATAAGAGTAGTCTGCCATACAGAACCTGGCTGCTCTCCTTTGAATAGATTCAAGTTTATTCACATCGCACTGGTGATAGGGGGTCCCAGACTGCTGATGCGTACTCAAGTACTGGCCTGACTAGAGCTTTATAAGCAGTGGATTTAACGTCGGTGGGACAGTTTGAGAGGTTACGTTTTAATAGGCCAAGTACAGAGTTAGCTTTCTTGGTTATGTTATGTATATGTTTATCCCATCTAAGTTGATTATCAATTTCAACACCTAGGTATGGGTGGGAGTTGACATGTTTTAGTGGCTGGTTGCATAAGGTATAAACAGGTGATTTAAAGCATTTCTTAGAGGAAATTGACAAAATGTAGCATTTAGAGGGGTTGAAATTCATTTACCATTTGTTTTGCCATTGTTCAAGTTTGGTAAGATCATCTTGGAGGATTTGTTGGTCAAAGGGGTTATCAATTGTTCTGTACACAAGGCAGTCATCAGCAAACAGTCTAACTGTGCTGTTTATATTATCAGGGATGTCATTTACATATAAAAGGAAAAGTAATGGACCCAAGACAGTACCTTGTGGTACACCGGATAAAACCCGTTAGAATCAGAGATTTCACTATCACAGACAACACGCTGGATGCGGTTGTTGAGGAATGATGCAAACCAAGCCAGGAGATTTCCATCAATGCCATAGGCGGAAAGTTTGGATAACAGGCGCTGGTGTGGGACTTTATCAAAGGCTTTTGAGAAGTCAAGAATAGCCATAGAGACGTTACTCTTTTGGTCAATTTGTTTAGAGATATCATTTATTGTTAAGAGGAATTGTGTTTCAGTCGATCTTTTTGTACGGAAGCCATATTGTAAATCAGTTAAGATATTATGCCCATCAAGGAATTTCATCACATGTGAGTGGATTATATGCTCAAGGATTTTACTACATTTTACTTGTTTGTGAATAATACTGTTATGCGCACCTAGTATTATGTTGTAGAATTCCAATACCAATTAAGTATGCACACAATGAGTGATTTAACACACTTTTGTGATTTGATACTGGCTGTGTTAAACGGATACCGTAAACTTTAAATATTGGCAGAGATATATCCCAAGAGAAAAAAACAGTTGACTCCATTTGGGATTTCCAAATGGTTCCAAAAATGGTTCCAAATGGTTCCGAATGGTTTTGTTATTTTCCAACTGTTTTCAAATGGTTTGACTATTTTCTAATTGGAATTTTTTAATTTTCCAAATGGAAATTCTTATTTCCAGTTGGGAAATAAATTTTCCAAATGGAAATTAGTGTTCCATTTGGAAAATTGATTTCCATTTGGAAATTGTGTGGGACCATTTGCAAATTTATTTTTCCAATTGGGATTAAAATGGGTTTTTCTTAAAAACCATTTGGGATATTATTTTGTAAACTGGAGATTCCAATTAAACAGAATAAACTTTAAAATTAGACAGAAGTGAATGCAGAACATTGGTTAAAGGTGTTGGCAGGCTAAAGTGAAGGCATATTTTTTCTTGAGTCTCAAGAATATTTGAACACACTATATACCTTATTGGTTGGCAAACACTTCCAACAGTCCGAATCACATGTGCCAGGCTCATTTGACTTAAAAAGTTTAATGAAGAAAACAATGAGTCGTAGAATGTTGCAAAAATCCCACATAAGTTACAAATATTTGGGGGAAATGCATGATGTTCTTTAATAATTACTACAGCCAAGGCAAAGTATTAAGTGCATTTTTAAGAATAAAAGTTGTCTGAGGCTAAGATATTTTACGCCTAAAAAAGTTTTCAGTAGAAAATCTTGCAACAGACAATATCCTTTTGTTCCTGTTTAATGTCCCCAACATTGCAGAACTTTCATCTACCATTTTTTTTAAATTTGTATATTAAACAGCCAAATTCACTCTTCGTAAATGTTGGAAATTGTCTGTGTTCTAGTAGTTCTTCCTTCAAGAGATGGTTTTGTATATGAAAAGAATTATGCGGATGTTAAAAAACAGTTAAACGTTCCTCTCGTTTTTTATTTCTGATATTTTTAAGCAAGAAGCTGTCATGTCGACACATAGAATACATTTAAATGTCAGCAACTTTTCAGCCGAGCGCTCTTTGAAACGTACAGTAAACAAAAAGAAGATAATACAATTATTTGAAAATGATTGAACTACTGTATAAATGAAACTGCACAAAAATATTCTGTGTAAAACAATAAATGCAATTTCCTTGTATGGTCCTTGTATGGCACTTAATTTGCAATATTGTAATTTTGCTAACACATCGAAAGCAGTTGCAATTTATAACTCAGATCTATCGTCCGTCCTTGATAAACATGCCCCATTATCAGTAAAAACCGTCACTGTGCAACCAAATACGGAGTGGTATAATCCACAGATACGTGAAGCAAAGGTGAAATGCAGAAAACTCGAAAGGAATGCAGCTAAAACATGTTTACCTGCTGATGTCTTAGACATGTTTACCTGCTGATGTCTTAGCCCATAGAACCCAGGTCAAATATGTTAATTCTCTATGTGATGAACCCAGGTCAAATATGTTAATTCTCTATGTGATGATGCCAGAAAAGGGTACCATAAAAACAAATTTAAAGAATCAAAGTCGGATAAAAGGAAATTGTTTAACACTGCAAAAGCTCTGCTCAATGGAAAATCCGAACCAGTTTACCCATCTAATTGTGAAGCACTGGGATTTCCCAACAAGTTTGCAGATTTTTTAGGTACAAAAGTGACAAAATATAGTCAAACATTGAAGCTGGATTAAAGGAAATGACCCACAGCCACATTTGTGTTGAAAATTCCAATATTGGCAGCAAACTTTGTTTTATAGAGACAACCACTGAAGAAATCAAATCACTCATTCAGCACTCATCTAATGCGTACTGTAATCTGGACCCAATCCCTACAAAGATGGTCAAATTGTGCATTTCCGAATTAGCTCCTTTTCTTAAGAAATCGGGTTTAGATACCAATGAATACAAGAATTATCGCCCAGTATCAAACTTAAAATTCATATCAAAAATATGTGAAAAAATTATTGCCGCTTAACTGAACAAATCTATCGCAGATAATAATCTTGCCGCTTCTTTTCAATCTGCTTATCGCTGTTTCCACTCGACAGAGACAGCATTACTTCGAGTTCATAATGATATCATGAAATTGTTGCACAATAAGAAAATGGTTGCTCTCGTTCTTGGATCTTAGTGCCGCTTCCGACACAATAAATCCCGATATCCTGTTAAGTTGCTTATCCACAGGGTTTGGCATCAATGATTCTGCACTTTGTTGGATTAAGTCCTATCTTCAAGATAGATCCCAGCGAATCACTGTGAATGACATTGAGTCGGACTCTATCCAACTAAAAATAGGTGTCCCACAAGGTTCCGTGTTAGGCCCTCTTCTGTTCACTTTATATACTACTCCGCTTGCTGACATCATTAAGAGATACTGTATTGCCTATCATTTTTACGCAGACCACACTCAATTATACATTTCACTTAATAACTCAGATTTACATAATCAGTTACTTGCTCTCGAAAACTGTATCAAAGACATTAATTGTTGGATGATGAATAACTTTTTGAAACTAAATGATGACAAAACTGAATTCCTCCTAATCGGTAGCAAGTGCAATATCAACAAAAAGCCATGTGTATCAATAAATGTCAATAACATAAGCATATTTAACTCTTCTAAGGTAACAAATTTAGGTGCAATATTTGATTCTAAAATGTCCATGAAAAAAATTGTTATATCTAAATGTCAAAGTGCAATGCATCATCTCAGGTCAATTGCTTAAATTTGCCATTTCCTAGATGCTGACTCAACGAAAACCTTGATCCATGCCCTTGTTATTTCTAGAATTGAATATGCAAATTCTCTTTTGATTGGTGTCAACAAATCATTAATTCATCGTCTACAGTCGATTCAAAATTCCGCAGCTAGACTCATAACACGTACAGCTTATAAAGATCACATTACACCATCTTATTCCAACTTCATTACAGTAGCTGCCAGTTGAATATAGTGTGCGTTTTAAAATTATACTTCTCTGTTTTAATTGTTTGCAAGGTACAGCCCCTGATTATCTAGCCCTATTAATTAAAACCCACCAACCATCTCGTACTTTAAGATCATCAGGTCAACATCTACTCCAAAACCCAAGAACTTTAAACAAATTTGGGTATCGCTGCTTTAATGACCTATGCACCAAATGAATGGAATGAACTCCCTGCACTATAAGGTGCAATGTATCGCTTTCAGCTTTTAACGAGATCTGAAGACATTCCTTGTTAGACAGTATTTTAGTCATTATTCTTGATATTTATTCTCTCGCTTTACTTACAGATTTTTATACTTCTTAGCATTTTTATAATTTCAGTTTGTCTACATTCATTTTCACATGTATTTTTACTCTTTCTATCCCAAATCATATGACCTCAATTTTGCAACTTTATATTTTTAAGATTAAAACACATTTAAACTTGTTTTCCCATGCTAGCATTATATCATTCCTGTTGCCTTCATACTTTTATACCTTTTATCTTTTTAACATAAGTCATATATTATCTATGTTTACATTACTCTTAAATTTATGTATTTTATATTTTCATGTAGAAAATGTAATTCAATAATAATAATAATATGTTACACATTGCATGGCGCAAGGACAAACATTTCTTTAGTTTAGGTATCAAAACAGCCTTTCATAGTGCAGTGAATATTTACTTATGTTCACTGCTCGACTGAAATATCTTACTAATCCAGTACACTACTGTACCTAATATACATAATGCATTATAAGCAAAACAAAGTTAAATCCATCAGAGCCATATAATCTACAAACATATTCTTTGTTGTTTATTGACAAATGCAATTTTCCTGTATTTCTATGGCAGGTAAGACATGAATTTGGTTCGCAAAATTAAAAAGGTACTGAAGATGAGTGACAGTTATTCAGCATAAAGACAAAAAGTTGGGGAATCTACAGACAAATTCTTTGTTGTTTGTTGATAAAAAAATGCAATTTTCCTGTATTTCTTCCGCAGGTAGGACATTAATTTGATCTGCAAAATGAGAAACATACTTAATATGAGTGACAGCAGCTCCCGCTTCTCTGTTAATGGAGACTGCTTCATCTTGCAGTACGAGTTCTTTAAAAAGTACCACACATCGTCTATCAATAACAATAATTCGTGATAATTGTCCAACAACCCCGTGTGATTCTTGTGAAGAAACAAAGAAGCTATTGTTTCTTTTCGTTGACTTGCGATAGTCTTTGGTATTAAAAGTAAAACCATTCCTACTCATTCTACTAAAAGAAAGTATTCCATCATCAGGTACAGCATAACCATTATTAAGTAATGCATTTTGTTCAGTGGCAGGTAAAATAACAACATTTCCCCTTCCCAAAAAGTTCTATATCACCAATGACTTCCTTAGGTGCTGGTTGACTTGGGAATATAACAATATTGCAAAAATGCTTCACTCTGTCAGAAATATGATAAACGTGGCAAAAGGAGGGAAGTGCTTTCAGCAACAAATATTTCTCAACAGTTTGCGAAAGAACGCCTTTGTTTCCAGTTAGCATTTTTTTTTATAAAGCCATTTGCGACTTCAAAAGCAAAACACGAGTGGGTCCATAAAGGGCCCCATAACTTCACATTCTTAGCCAAATGGGTAAGAGTATGTACATTATAAGTCATCACTTGTACACTATACAAGACTTGAAACTGACAAACAAATGATGTAAAGAGAACATTTGCTTTGTTGATTTCTGCACGTGAGATGGATTTCTGTAGAAGAAGATATGATGCCTGCACTAAAATACCAAAATGATTTGGGTAATTGTCTGGTAAAATGCCCAGCATACAAGGAAGTCCAAAAAACAACAGCCAGTTATACCACTCACTGGCCTTCCAATACTTTCTCTCTGTGACTGGCCGAGGAATTCTTGTAATCGCTGAGGGGGGATTAATGTTTTCCATCCTCTCATTAACTAGAGAGAGGTTGTTTGGTGTACCCACATAGAAGTCACTCCTTGCAGGTGAGTCAAACCATAATTCGGTAATTTGTCGAGTCACACCTAGTAATAAGCAGTGCATAAAGTCTGGGGGAAAACCATTTACTACAGAAAAGTGAGGCAAATTTAATAGTGGAGTTGGACCTTTAACCCCCCTAACATTCCTTCCCTCCTCTAATGCAGACTGCATGTCCTGAAGCATGTCCTCTTCCTCTCTACCGGTGTAGTCACAGACATCAACAGGATATCTTACAACTTTATCAAAACATTTCCCTGGGTGGAAGCATTGTGAACACCCATAGTATCCATTAAATTAGACAACATTTTGCATTTGAGCTTTAGCAGGGGCATCAACACAGCAATATAAGTGGCAAAATCTTTGAGATGCAACTAACTCTTAAAATGGAATAAGATATCAACATGGTTCTTCACCATTATGTTAGGTTAATAGTCCTATTTCAAGTAGAGGGAATGAAAACTTTTGAATATTCCTTGAACACTATGGCTTTCTAAGAATATTTTAAGAATATTCTACCGACTTAAGTCATTCCTTTTGTGAAACACTTCATGCATTCCATATACTTAACTAGAAGGTAAATAAAGAAAGGCATACAGTATTTGGTTTTAATTCCTAGTGTCAAAATGTGACTTAAAACACTTTTTCACGATTTTGTTTATGCCATTTAAAAGCAAATGTTTTACCATGGGAGCATTTCTTTAAATGTTTTTAATATTTCTTACTTCAGCCATTGCTGTTTGATATTAGAATTAGATGGTTCTTAAGATTTACTGGTAATATAGTGAGTTTGTAAGGTCTTTGTAAGCCTTTGTAAAGGTCTGTAGTGGCAACATTACCCCAATTTATAATTTGGTTTTCTAACCATAAGTGAAACAAGATTGCCATCAAAATAGGTTAAGCTTATTTAAGTATTGACTATTTTACAACTTGAAGTATTTTCGTGCCCAGTTATGTTCCAATATGTTATGTGATGTGTGTGTTATTTTCTTTATTTCAATTCTTTTATAATTGAATGATATGACGAATTCTGATTAACTATGTGTGTATGAAACATGGCTAGAAGATTTTTTATTTTTAATCCTTTATTATATAGAATAAGGATTATGTCAGATTTTATGAACATTGTTTTGTTCAATTATTTGAAAAAATTCTTTGTAGGAGCTAGAGCCAGGAATGCTGAAGATCAGGTTTGATTTTAAATCGTACTCACTTTAACTGCAATCAGGAAATATGAATGAAGTATAAAGGGAAAAATTGTTTTCGGCATGGAGTAGCACAAATAAAGCATATAATGAATTACCTGTAATCAGTCATAAATCTGAAACAAAATAAGTGTATTCAAAATTAAGAAAAGACTGATCTACTTCAAAGTTACTAGTTAGGCTCTTCATTCAAATTCCATTCTTCACTTCATAAGATAAATTATTGCCAGATCAGTACCATTGTTTCTGTTATTTTTTTTTTCTTCAAAAAACTTGATATACTTTACAAGTTCCTTTTCAACAACTGTAATTTTGTTGCAATATTTATAAAACAACTTACCTAGCATTGCCTTGAATAAAAGCAAACCTTTATCTTAAGTATTATTTATCATCTATCCTTGCTTACTCCTGCCATTGTTGTATTTAAACAAGCTCTTGTTGACATAAGCTGAAGATCATTTTGAAATGTAAAGTTTTTCGTAAACAAATATTTTAAAGAAAAGTTGTAATGAAAGTATTTGTAAATAAAAGAAAGAAAACTGAAAAAACCTTGGTCATTATTTTATTTTCTGGTATTCTATTTAACAGTTCTCAATTTTATTTCAGCAGTACTACATTTTTTTTTTGCTTCAAACCTATTCTCTCTTCAGTAAAGAGTTCTGACAAGTCTATTTTTCTTTCACGGTAAGGAAGTAGAATATTGTTGCATGTCACATTTTTTAGAGAACCTGCTGCTTTCTTGTCTGCAGTAGTATTATTTCAAATTATGCACATGAATTTGACATGATTTAAGGTTTGCTCCAACTGGAAACTTCATCCCATGAATGGTTTCTCAACTGGAAACTAATACCATTTGGATACATTTCATTGCAACTGGAAATGGGGTATCCAATTGGAAACCATTTGGAACCATCTAAGACCATTTGGAACAAGTTCAGCCATTAATTTAATTCCAAATGGATCGAACTGGAATTTCTCCCATTTCTCCCATTTCTCCCATTTGGAACCATTTGGAACCATTTGGAACCATTTGGAACCATTTGGAACCATTTGGAACCATTTGGAACCATTTGGAACCATTTGGAACCATTTGGAACCATTTGGAACCATTTCTCCCATTTCTCCCATTTGGAACCATTTGGAACCATTTGGAACCATTTCTCCCATTTGGAACCATTTGGAACCATTTGGGACCATTTGGAACCATTTCTCCCATTTCTCCCATTTCTCCCATTTGGAACCATTTGGAACCATGCGGAACCATTTGAAACCATTTGGAACCATTTCTCCTATTTCTCCCATTTCTCCCATTTCTCCCATTTGGAACCATTTAAAACCATTTGGAACCATTTCTCCCATTTCTCCCATTTCTCCCATTTCTCCCATTTGGAACCATTTGCAACCATTTGGAACCATTTCTCCCATTTCTCCCATTTCTCCCATTTGAAACCATTTGGAACCATTTGGAACCATTTGGAACCATTTGAAACCATTTGGAACCATTTCTTTCATTTCTCCCATTCCTCCCATTTCTCCCATTTGGAACAATTTGGAACCATTTGAAACCATTTGGAACCATTTGGAACCATTTGCAACCATTTGGAACCATTGGGAACCATTGGGAACCATTGGGAACCATTGGGAACCATTGGGAACCATTGGGAACCATTGGGAACCATTGGGAACCATTGGGAACCATTCGGAACCATTCGGAACCATTCGGAACCATTCGGAACCATTCGGAACCATTCGAAACCATTCGGAACCATTCGGAACCATTCGGAACCATTGGGAACCATTGGGAACCATTGGGAACCATTGGGAACCATTGGGAACCATTGGGAACCATTGGGAACCATTGGGAACCATTGGGAACCATTGGAAACCATTTGGAACCATTTCTCCCATTCCTCCCATTTCTCCCAATTCTCCCATTTGGAACCATTTGAAACCATTTGGAACCATTTCTCCCATTTCTCCCATTCCTCCCATTTCTCCCATTTGGAACAATTTCGAACCATTTGAAACCATTTGGAACCATTTGGAACCATTTGGAACCATTTGGAACCATTTGGAACCATTTGGAACCATTTGGAACCATTGGGAACCATTGGGAACCATTGGGAACCATTGGGAACCATTGGGAACCATTGGGAACCATTGGGAACCATTGGGAACCATTGGGAACCATTGGGAACCATTGGGAACCATTGGGAACCATTGGGAACCATTGGGAACCATTGGGAACCATTGGGAACCATTGGGAACCATTGGGAACCATTGGGAACCATTGGGAACCATTGGGAACCATTGGGAACCATTTGGAACCATTTCTCCCATTTGGAACCATTTGGAACCATTTGGAACCATTTGGAACCATTGGGGAACCATTTGGAACCATTTGGAACCATTTTTGGAACCATTGGGAACCATTGGAACCATTTCCATTGGGAACCATTGGGAACCATTTTCTCCCATTTGGAACCATTTGGAACCATTTGAAACCATTGGAACCATTTGGAACCATATGGAACCATTGGGAACCATTGGGAACCATTGGGAACCATTGGAAACCATTGGGAACCATTGGAAACCATTGGGAACCATTGGGAACCATTGGGAACCATTGGGAACCATTGGGAACCATTGGGAACCATTGGGAACCATTGGGAACCATTGGGAACCATTGGAACCATTTGGAACCATTTTGGAACCATTTGGGAACCATTTGGAACCATTTCTCCCATTTCTCCCCATTTGGAACCATTTGGAACCATTTGGAACCATTTGGGAACCATTTGGAACCATTTGGAACCATTTCCCATTGGGAACCATTGGAACCATTGGGAACCAAACCATTGGGAACCATTGGGAACCATTGGGAACCATTGGGAACCATTGGGAACCATTGGGAACCATTGGGAACCATTGGGAACCATTGGGAACCATTGGGAACCATTGGGAACCATTGGGAACCATTGGGAACCATTGGGAACCATTGGGAACCATTGGGAACCATTGGGAACCATTGGGAACCATTGGGAACCATTGGGAACCACTGGGAACCACTGGGAACCACTGGGAATCACTGGGAACCATTGGGAACCATTGGGAACCATTGGGAACCATTGGGAACCATTGGGAACCATTGGGAACCATTGGGAACCATTGGGAACCATTGGGAACCATTGGGAACCATTGGGAACCATTGGGAACCATTGGGAACCATTGGGAACCATTGGGAACCATTGGGAACCATTGGGAACCATTGGGAACCATTGGGAACCATTGGGAACCATTGGGAACCATTGGGAACCATTGGAAACCATTGGGAACCATTGGGAACCATTGGGAACCATTGGGAACCATTGGGAACCATTGGGAACCATTGAGAACCATTGGGAACCATTGGGAACCATTGGGAACCATTGGGAACCATTTGGAACCATTGGAACCATTGGGAACCATTTGGGAACCATTGGGAACCATTGGGAACCATTTGGAACCATTGGGAACCATTGGGAACCATTTCTCCATTTCTTTTTGGAACCATTTAGGGAACCATTGGGAACCATTTGGAACCATTTGGAACCATTTGGAACCATTTGGAACCATTTGGAACCATTTGGAACCATTTGGAACCATTTGGAACCATTTCTCCCATTTGGAACCATTTGGAACCATTTGGAACCATTTGGAACCATTTGGAACCATTGGGAACCATTTGGAACCATTTGGAACCATTTGGAACCATTTCTCCCATTGGGAACCATTGGGAACCATTGGGAACCATTGGGAACCATTGGGGATTGGGAACCATTGGGAACCATTGGGAACCATTTTGGGAACCATTTGGGAACCATTTGGAACCATTTGGAACCATTTCTCCATTGGGAACCATTGGGAACCATTGGGAACCATTGGGAACCATTGGGAACCATTGGGAACCATTCGGAACCATTCCCCATTGGGAACCATTGGGAACCATTGGGAACCATTGGGAACCATTGGGAACCATTTGGAACCATTTGGAACCATTTGGAACCATTTGGAACCATTTGGAACCATTTCTCCCATTTGGAACCATTTGGAACCATTTGGAACCATTTGGAACCATTTCTCCCATTTCTCTCATTCCTCCCATTTGGAACCATTTGGAACCATTTGGAACCATTTGGAACCATTTGGAACCATTTGGAACCATTTGGAACCATTTGGAACCATTTGGAACCATTTGGAACCATTTGGAACCATTTGGAACCATTTGGAACCATTTGGAACCATTTGGAACCATTTGGAACCATTTGGAACCATTTGGAACCATTTGGAACCATTTGGAACCATTTGGAACCATTTGCAACCATTTGGAACCATTTCTCCCATTGGGAACCATTGGGAACCATTGGGAACCATTGGGAACCATTGGAAACCATTGGGAACCATTGGGAACTATTGGGAACCATTGGGAACCATTGGGAACCATTGGGAACCATTGGGAACCATTTGGAACCATTTGGAACCATTCGGAACCATTGGGAACCATTGGGAACCATTGGGAACCATTGGGAACCATTGGGAACCATTGGGAACCATTGGGAACCATTGGAAACCATTGGGAACCATTGGGAACCATTGGGAACCATTGGGAACCATTGGGAACCATTGGGAACCATTGGGAACCATTGGGAACCATTGGGAACCATTGGGAACCTTGGGAACCTTGGGAACCTTGGGAACCTTGGGAACCTTGGGAACCTTGGGAACCTTGGGAACCTTGGGAACCTTGGGAACCTTGGGAACCTTGGGAACCTTGGGAACCTTGGGAACCTTGGGAACCTTTGGAACCCTTGGGAACCACTCGGAACCACTCGGAACCACTCGGAACCATTTGAAACCATTTGCAACCATTTGCAACCATTTGGAACCATTTGGAACCATTTCTCCCATTTGGAACCATTTCTCCCATTTGGAACCATTTGGAACCATTTGGAACCATTTGGAACCATTTGGAACCATTTGGAACCATTTGGAACCATTTGCAACCATTTGGAACCATTTCTCCCATTTCTCCCATTTGGAACCATTTGGAACCATTTCTCCCATTTGGAACCATTTGGAACCATTTGGAACCATTTGGAACCATTTGGAACCATTTGGAACCATTTGGAACCATTTGGAACCATTTCTCCCATTTGGAACCATTTGGAACCATTTGGAACCATTTGGAACCATTTGGAAATTTGGAACCATTTGGAACATTTGGAACCATTTGGAACCATTTGGAACCATTTGGAACCATTTGGAACCATTTCCCATTTGGAACCATTTCTCCATTTGGAACCATTTGGAACCATTTGGAACCATTTGGAACCATTTGGGGAACCATTTGGAACCATTTGGAACCATTTGGAACCATTTGGAACCATTTCCATTTCCATTTCTTTGGAACCATTGAACCATTTCTCCATTTGGAACCATTTGGAACCATTTGGAACCATTTGGAACCATTTGGAACCATTTGGAACCATTTGGAACCATTTGGAACCATTTCTCCCCATTTGGAACCATTGGGAACCATTGGGAACCATTGGGAACCATTGGAACCATTTGGAACCATTGGAAACCATTTGGAACCATTGGGAACCATTGGGAACCATTGGAACCATTGGGAACCATTGGGAACCATTGGAACCATTGGGAACCATTGGGAACCATTTGGAACCATTGGGAACCATTGGGAACCATTTGGAACCATTGGAACCATTTGGAACCATTTCCATTTCTCCCATTTGGAACCATTTGGAACCATTTGGAACCATTTGGAACCATTTGGAACCATTTGGAACCATTTGGAACCATTGGGAACCATTTCTCCATTGGAACCATTTGGAACCATTTGGAACCATTTGGAACCATTTGGAACCACTTTGGAACCATTTGGAACCACTCGGAACCACTCGGAACCACTCGGAACCACTCGGAACCACTCGGAACCACTGGGAACCATTGGGAACCATTGGGAACCATTCGGAACCATTGGGAACCATTGGGAACCATTGGGAACCATTGGGAACCATTGGGAACCATTGGGAACCATTGGGAACCATTGGGAACCATTGGGAACCATTGGGAACCATTGGGAACCATTGGGAACCATTGGGAACCATTTGGAACCATTTGGAACCATTTGGAACCATTTGGAACCATTTGGAACCATTTGGAACCATTTGGAACCATTTGGAACCATTTGGAACCATTTGGAACCATTTGGAACCATTTCTCCCATTTGGAACCATTTGGAACCATTTGAACCATTTGGAACCATTTGGAACCATTTGGAACCATTTGGAACCATTTGGAACCATTTGGAACCATTTGGAACCATTTGGAACCATTTGGAACCATTTGGAACCATTTCCATTTGGAACATTTTGGAACCATTTCTCCATTTCTCCCATTTCCCATTTGGAACCATTTGGAACCATTTGGAACCATTTGGAACCATTTGGAACCATTTCTCCATTTCTCCCATTTGGAACCATTTGGAACCATTTGGAACCATTTCTCCCATTTGGAACCATTTGGAACCATTTGGAACCATTTGGAACCATTTGGAACCATTTGGAACCATTTCTCCCCATTTGGAACCATTTCCATTTCTCCATTTGGAACCATTTGGAACCATTTGGAACCATTTGGAACCATTTGCAACCATTTGGAACCATTTCTCCCATTTCTCCATTTGGGAACCATTGGAACCATTGGGAACCATTTGGGAACCATTGGGAACCATTTCTCCATTTCTCCCATTTCCATTGGGAACCATTTGGAACCATTGGGAACCATTTGGAACCATTTGGAACCATTTGGAACCATTTGGACCATTTGGAACCATTGGGAACCATTGGAACCATTGGGAACCATTGGGAACCATTGGGAACCATTGAACCATTGGGAACCATTGGGAACCATTGGGAACCATTGGGAACCATTGGGAACCATTGGGAACCATTGGAAACCATTGGGAACCATTGGGAACCATTGGGAACCATTGGGAACCATTGGGAACCATTGGGAACCATTGGGAACCATTGGGAACCATTCGGAACCATTCGGAACCATTTCTCCATTTGGAACCATTTAGAACCATTGGAACCATTTGGAACCATTTGGAACCATTTTCCATTTCTCCCATTTGGAACCATTTGGAACCATTTGGAACCATTGGAACCATTTGGAACCATTTGGAACCATTTGGAACCATTTCTCCCATTTGGAACCATTTGGAACCATTTGGAACCATTTGGAACCATTTCTCCCATTTCTCCCATTTCTCCCATTTGGAACCATTTGGAACCATTGGGAACCATTGGGAACCATTTGGAACCATTTGGAACCATTTGGAACCATTTGAACCATTTGGAACCATTTGGAACCATTTTTCTCCCATTTCTCCCATTTCTCCATTTGGAACCATTGGGAACCATTTGGAACCATTTGGAACCATTGGGAACCATTTGGGAACCATTGGAACCATTTGGAACCATTGGGAACCATTGGGAACCATTGGGAACCATTTGAACCATTGGGAACCATTGGGAACCATTGAACCATTCGAACCATTGGGAACCATTGGGAACCATTGGAACCATTGGGAACCATTGGGAACCATTGGGAACCATTGGGAACCATTGGGAACCATTGGGAACCATTGGGAACCATTGGGAACCATTGGGAACCATTGGGAACCATTGGGAACCATTGGGAACCATTGGGAACCATTGGGAACCATTCGGAACCATTGGGAACCATTGGGAACCATTGGGAACCATTCGGAACCATTGGGAACCATTGGGAACCATTGGGAACCATTGGGAACCATTGGGAACCATTGGGAACCATTGGGAACCATTGGGAACCATTGGGATTGGGAACCATTGGGAACCATTGGGAACATTGGGAACCATTGGGAACCATTGGGAACCATTGGGAACCATTTCCATCCCATTTGGAACCATTTATTGGGAACCATTGGGAACCATTTGGGAACCATTTGGAACCATTGGGAACCATTTCCCATTTCTCCCATTTCCATTTCATTTCTCCCATTTGGAACCATTTGGAACCACTTGGAACCATTTGGAACCATTTGGGAACCATTTGAACCATTGGAACCATTGGGAACCATTGGGAACCATTGGGAACCATTGGGAACCATTGGGAACCATTGGGAACCATTGGGAACCATTGGGAACCATTGGGAACCATTGGGAACCATTGGGAACCATTGGGAACCATTGGGAACCATTGGGAACCATTGGGAACCATTGGGAACCATTGGGAACCATTGGGAACCATTGGGAACCATTGGGAACCATTGGGAACCATTGGGAACCATTGGGAACCATTGGAACCATTGGGAACCATTGGAACCATTGGAACCATTGGAACCATTGGAACCATTCGGAACCATTGGGAACCATTGGGAACCATTGGGAACCATTGGGAACCATTGGGAACCATTGGGAACCATTGGGAACCATTGGGAACCATTGGGAACCATTGGGAACCATTTGGAACCATTTGGAACCATTTGGAACCATTTGGAACCATTTGGAACCATTTGAACCATTTGGAACCATTTGGAACCATTTGGAACCATTTGGAACCATTTCTCCCATTTCTCTCATTCCTCCCATTTGGAACCATTTAGAACCATTTGAAACCATTTGGAACCATTTGCAACCATTTGGAACCATTTCTCCCATTTCTCCCATTTGGAACCATTTGGAACCATTTGGAACCATTTGGAACCATTTGGAACCATTTCTCCCATTTGGAACCATTTGGAACCATTTGGAACCATTTGGAACCATTTCTCCCATTTGGAACCATTTGGAACCATTTGGAACCATTTGGAACCATTTGGAACCATTTGGGAACCATTTGGAACCATTTCTCCCACCATTTCTCCATTTGGAACCATTTCGAACCATTGGAACCATTTGGAACCATTTGGAACCATTGGGAACCATTTCTCCATTTGAACCATTTGGAACCATTTGGAACCATTGGGAACCATTTGGAACCAATTGGAACCATTTGGAACCATTTGAACCATTTCTCCCACCATTTGGAACCATTTCCATTTCCCTCGGAACCATCGGAACCATTGGGAACCATTTGGGAACCATTTTTTCCATTGGGGAACCATTCAAATTGGGAACCATTGGAACCATTTTTGGAACCATTTGGAACCATTTGGAACCATTTCTCCCATTTCTCCATTTGGAACCATTTTCTTGGGAACCATTTGGAACCATTGGAACCATTTGAACCATTTGGAACCATTCCATTGGGAACCATTTGGTTCCATTGGTTGGAACCATTTCGGTTCCATTTTCCACTCCAGGAACCATTGGGAACCATTTTCCCAGTGGAACCATTTGGAACCATTTGGAACCATTTGTTCCAAATGGAACCATTTGGAACCATTTGGTTCCATTTTTTCAAATGGGAACCATGGGAAATGGGAGAAATGGGAGAAATGGTTCCAAATTTGGGAACCAAATGGGAACCATTGGAACCATTGGAGAACCATTGGAGGAACCATTTGGACCCATTTGGGAACCATTTGGAACCAACCATTTTGGAACCATTGGGAACCATTAGAACCATTTGAACCATTGGAACCATTGGGGAACCATTTGGAACCATTTGGAACCATTGGTTGGGAACCATTCCATTTGGAACCATAATTCTTCCCATTTGGAACCCATTTTCCCATTTCCCATTGGTTCCCATTTGAACCATTTCCATTTCCATTGGAACCATTTTCCCATTTGGAACCATTTGGAACCATTGGGAACCATTGGGAACCATTGGAACCATTTCTTCCATTGGGAACCATTTCTCCCATTTGGAACCATTTGAACCATTGGAACCATTTTTGGAACCATTGGGAACCATTTGGAACCATTGGGAACCATTGGGAACCATTGGGAACCATTGGGAACCATTGGTTGGAAATTGGGAACCATTGGGAACCATTGGGAACCATTGGGAACCATTTGGAACCATTGGGAACCATTGGGAACCATTCCATTTGGAACCATTCGGAACCATTCTGGAACCATTGGGAACCATTTGGAACCATTTGGAACCATTTGGAACCATTTGGAACCATTGGGAACCATTGGGAACCATTGGGAACCATTTGGAAACCATTTGGAACCATTTTTGGAACCATTTTGGAATTTGGAACCATTCATTTGAACCATTTGGAACCATTTGGAACCATTTGGAACCATTTTTCTCCCATTTCATTTCTCCCATTTCTCCCATTTGGAACCCATTTGGAACCATTTGGAACCATTTCTCCCATTTCTCCCATTTCCCATTTGGAACCATTTGGAACCATTTCTCCCATTTCTCCCACCATTTGGAACCATTTGGAACCAACCATTTGGAACCATTTCTCCATTTTTCTCCCATTTCCTCCCATTTGGAACCATTTGGAACCATTTGGAACCATTTGGAAGCATTTCTCCCATTTCTCCCATTTCTCCCATTGGGAACCATTGGGAACCATTGGGAACCATTGGGAACCATTGGGAACCATTCGGAACCATTCGGAACCACTCGGAACCACTCGGAACCACTCGGAACCACTCGGAACCACTCGGAACCACTCGGAACCACTCGGAACCACTCGGAACCACTCGGAACCACTCGGAACCACTCGGAACCATTCGGAACCATTCGGAACCATTCGGAACCATTCGGAACCATTCGGAACCATTGGGAACCATTGGGAACCATTCGGAACCATTGGGAACCATTGGGAACCATTGGGAACCATTGGGAACCATTGGGAACCATTGGGAACCATTGGGAACCATTGGGAACCATTGGGAACCATTGGGAACCATTGGGAACCATTGGGAACCATTGGGAACCATTGGGAACCATTGGGAACCATTTGGAACCATTTGGAACCATTTGGAACCATTTGGAACCATTTCTCCCATTTCTCCCATTTCTCCCATTTGGAACCATTTGGAACCATTTCTCCCATTTGGAACCATTTGGAACCATTTGGAACCATTTCTCCCATTTGGAACCATTTGGAACCATTTGGAACCATTTGGAACCATTTCTCCCATTTCTCCCATTTCTCCCATTTCTCCATTTGGAACCATTTGGAACCATTTGGAACCATTTCTCCATTTCTCCCATTTCCATTGGGAACCATTTGGAACCATTTGGAACCATTGGGAACCATTGGGAATTTGGAACATTGGGAACCATTTGGAACCATTGGGAACCATTGGGAACCATTGGGAACCATTGGGAACCATTGGGAACCATTTCAACCATTTGGGAACCATTTGAACCATTTGGAACATTTTGAACCATTTCTTGAACCATTTCTCCCATTTGGAACCATTTGATTTGGGAACCATTTCATTTGGAACCATTCCCATTGGAACCATTGAACCATTTGGAACCATTTGGAACCATTTGGAACCATTTGACCATTCGGGAATTTGGAACCATTTGGAACCATTGGGAACCATTGGGAACCATTTGGAACCATTCGGAACCATTTCTCCCACCATTTCTCCATTTGAACCATTGGAACCATTGGGAACCATTGGGAACCATTGGGAACCATTGGGAACCATTGGGAACCATTTCGGAACCATTGGAACCATTGGGAACCATTGGGAACCATTGGGAACCATTGGGAACCATTGGGAACCATTGGGAACCATTGGGAACCATTGGGAACCATTGGGAACCATTGGGAACCATTGGGAACCATTGGGAACCATTGGGAACCATTGGAACCATTGGGAACCATTTGGAACCATTCTCCATTTCTTCTCCCATTTGGAACCATTTGGAACCATTTTGGGAACCATTTGGAACCATTTGGAACCATTTCTCCCAACCATTTTTGGAACCATTTGGAACCATTTGGAAACCATTTGGAACCATTGGGAACCATTTGGAACCATTTGGAACCATTTGCAACCATTTGGAACCATTTCTCCCATTTCTCCCATTGGGAACCATTGGGAACCATTGGGAACCATTGGGAACCATTGGGAACCATTGGGAACCATTGGGAACCATTGGGAACCATTGGGAACCATTGAGAACCATTGGGAACCATTGGGAACCATTGGGAACCATTGGGAACCATTGGGAACCATTTGGAACCATTTGGAACCATTTCTCCCATTTCTTTCATTTCTCCCATTTGGAACCATTTGGAACCATTTGGAACCATTTGGAACCATTTGGAACCATTTGGAACCATTTCTCCCATTTCTCCCATTTGGAACCATTTGGAACCATTTGGAACCATTGGGAACCATTTCTCTCCCAATGGTTTCCAATGGTTCCCAATGGTTCCCAATGGTTCTCAATGGTTCCCAATGGTTCCAAATGGTTCCCAATAGTTCCCAATGGTTCCCAATGGTTTCCAATGGTTCCCAATGGTTCCCAATGGTTCCAAATGGTTCCAAATGGTTCCAAATGGTTCCAAATGGTTCCAAATGGGAGAAATGCTTCCAAATGGTTCCAAATGGTTCCAAAAGGTTCCAAATGGTTCCAAATGGTTGCAAATGGTTGCAAATGGTTCCAAATGGTTCTAAATGGTTCCAAATGGTTCCAAATGGTTCCCAATGGTTCCCAATGGTTCCAATGGTTCCAATGGTTCCAATGGTTCCAATGGTTCCAATGGTTCCAATGGTTCCAATGGTTCCAATGGTTCCAATGGTTCCAATGGTTCCAATGGTTCCAATGGTTCCGAATGGTTTCCAAATGGTGGTTCAGAGTGGTTCGGAGTGGTTCGGAGTGGTTCAGGTGGTTCAGGAGTGGTTCTGGAGTGGTTCGAGTGGTTCGAGTGGTTCCGAGTGGTTCCGAGTGGTTCCGAGTGGTTCCGAGTGGTTCCGAGTGGTTCCGAGTGGTTCCGAATGGTTCCCAATGGTTCCCAATGATTCCGAATGGTTCCCAATGGTTCCCAATGGTTCCCAATGGTTCCCAATGGTTCCCAATGGTTCCCAATGGTTCCCAATGGTTCCCAATGGTTTCCAATGGTTTCCAATGGTTCCCAATGGTTCCCAATGGTTCCCAATGGTTCCCAATGGTTCCGAATGGTTCCCAATGGGAGAAATGGGAGAAATGGGAGAAATGCCAAATGGTTCCAAATGGTTCCAAATGGTTCCAAATGGTTCCAAATGGGAGAAATGGTTCAAATGGGAGAAATGGTTCCAAATGGTTCCAAATGGGAGAAATGGTTCCAAATGGTTCCAAATGGTTCCAAATGGTTCCAATGGTTGCAAATGGTTTATAAATGGTTCTAAATGGTTCCCCAATGGTTCCCAATGGTTCCCAATGGTTCGAATGGTTCCCAATGGTTCCCAATGGTTCCCAATGGTTCCCAAATGGTTCCCCAATGGTTCCCAATGGTTCCGAATGGAGAAATCCAATGGTTCCGAATGGTTCCGAATGGTTCCGAATGGTTCCGGAGTGGTTCCGAGTGGTTCGAATGGTTCCGAATGGTTCCCAGTGGTTCCGAGTGGTTCCGAGTGGTTCCCAATGGTTCCGAGTGGTTCCGAGTGGTTCCGAGTGGTTCCGAGTGGTTCCGAGTGGTTCCGAGTGGTTCCGAGTGGTTCCGAGTGGTTCCCAGTGGTTCCCAGTGGTTCCCAGTGGTTCCCAGTGGTTCCCAGTGGTTCCCAGTGGTTCCCAGTGGTTCCCAGTGGTTCCCAGTGGTTCCCAATGGTTCCCAATGGGAGAAATGGGAGAAATGGGAGAAATGGTTCCAAATGGGAGAAATGGGAGAAATGGGAGGAATGGGGGAAATAGGAGGAATGGTTCCAAATGGTTCCAAATGGTTCCAAATGGTTCCAAATGGGAGGAATGAAAGAAATGGGAGAAATGGTTCCAAATGGTTCCAAATGGTTCCCAATGGTTCCCAATGGTTCCCAATGGTTCCCAATGGTTCCCAATGGTTCCCAATGGTTCCCAATGGTTTCCAATGGTTCCCAATGGTTCCCAATGGTTCCCAATGGTTTCAATGGTTCCAATGAGTTTCCCAATGGTTCCCAATGGTTCCCAATGGTTCCCAATGGTTTCCAATGGTTCCCAATGGTTCCCAATGGTTCCCAATGGTTCCCAATGGGAGAAATGGGAGAAATGGGAGAAATGCTTCCAAATAGTTCCAAATGGTTCCAAATGGTTCCAAATGGGAGAAATGGTTGCAAATGGTTGCAAATGGTTCCAAATGGTTCTAAATGGTTCCAAATGGGAGGAATGAGAGAAATGGGAGAAATGCTTCCAAATGGTTCGAAATGGTTCCAAATGGGAGGAATGAAAGAATGGTTCCAATTTGGAACCATTTGGAACCATTTGGAACCATTTGGAACCATTTCTCCCATTTCTCCCATTTCTCCCATTTGGAAACATTTGGAACCATTGGGAACCATTTCTTGGAACCATTTGGTATTTCTCCCATTCCTGGAACTATTTGGAACCATTCTTCCCATTTCTCCCATTTCTCCCATTTCTTCCATTTCTCCCATTTGGAACCATTGGGAACCATTTGGAACCATTTGGAACCATTCGGAACCATTGGGAACCATTGGGAACCATTGGGAACCATTATAAACCATTTGGAACCATATGGAACCATTGGGAACCATTGGGAACCATTGGGAACCATTGGGAACCATTGGGAACCATTGGGAACCATTGGGAACCATTGGGAACCATTGGGAACCATTGGGAACCATTGGGAACCATTTGGAACCATTTGGAACCATTTCTCCCATTTGGAACCATTTGGAACCATTTCTCCCATTTGGAACCATTTGGAACCATTTGGAACCATTCCTCCTATTTCCCCCATTCCTCCCATTTCTCCCATTTCTCCCATTTGGAACCATTTCTCCCATTGGGAACCATTGGGAACCATTGGGAACCATTGGGAACCATTGGAAACCATTGGGAACCATTGGGAACTATTGGGAACCATTGGGAACCATTGGGAACCATTGGGAACCATTGGGAACCATTGGGAACCACTCGGAACCACTCGGAACCACTCGGAACCACTCGGAACCACTGGAACCACCGGAACCATTGGAAACCATTCGAACCATTCGGAACCATTGGGAACCATTGGAACATTGGGAACCATTGGGGAACCATTGGGAACCATTGGAACATTGGGAACCATTTGGAACCATTTGGAACCATTTGCAACCATTTGGAACCATTTCTCCCATTTGGAACCATTTTGGAACCATTTCTCCCATTGGGAACCATTATAAACCATTTGGAACCATATGGAACCATTGGGAACCATTGGGAACCATTGGACCATTCGAACCATTCGAACCATTGGGAACCATTGGGAACCATTGGGAACCATTCGAACCATTAGGAACCATTTAGAACCATTTAGGAACCATTTAGAACCATTGGGAACCATTCGGAACCATTGAGAACCACTCGGAACCACTCGGAACCACTCGGAACCACTCCGAACCACTCGGAACCACTCCGAACCACTCCGAACCACTCCGAACCACTCCGAACCACTCCGAACCACTCCGAACCACTCCGAACCACTCCGAACCACTCCGAACCACTCCGAACCACTCCGAACCACTCCGAACCATTGGAAACCATTCGGAACCATTGGGAACCATTGGGAACCATTTGGAACCATTGGGAACCATTGGGAACCATTGGGAACCATTGGGAACCATTGGGAACCATTGGGAACCATTGGGAACCATTTGGAACCATTTGGAACCATTTGCAACCATTTGGAACCATTTCTCCCATTTCTCCCATTTGGAACCATTTGGAACCATTTTCTCCATTTTGGAACCATTTGGAACCTAAACCATTTGGAACCATTTGGAACCATTTGGAACCATTATGGAACCATTTGGAAGAACTCCCATTGGGAACCATTCGGAACCATTCCATTGGGAACCATTGAACCATTGGGAACCATTGAGGAACCATTCGGAACCATTGGGAACCATTGGGAACCATTTAGAACCATTTTGAACCATTGAACCATTGGGAACCCAGGTTTCCGGTTTCCCATGGTTCCCTGGAAAGGTTCAGGGTTTAATTCCAATGGTTCAATGGTTCCCAATGTTCAATGGTTCCCAATGGTTCCAATGGTTCATGGTTAATTTCGAATGTTCAGGTTCGGATGTTCAGTGTCGAGTGGTTCGGGTGGTTCGGGGGTCGAGTGGTTCGGGTGGTTCAGGTTCGAGTGTTCGATGGTTCGAGTGGTTGGGAAAAGGCGATTTTGTTCCGAATGGTTCCCAATGGTTAATGGTTCAAGGGTTTCCCTGGTTTGTTCCCAATGTTCAATTTCCTTTCATGGTTCAATGGTTTAATGGTTCCCAATGGTTCCCAATGGTTCGAATGGTTCCAATGGTTCCAAGGGGTGGAGAAGGGGGTTCCAAATGGTTCAATGGTTCAAATGGTCCAATGGTTCCAAATGGAGAAATGGTTCCAAATGGTCCCAAAAATGGTTCAAAGGGAGAATGGTCAAATGTCCAAATGTAAATGGAATGGAATGGCAAATGGTTCCAATGGTTCCAATGGTTCCCAATGGTCCAATGGTTCAATTCCAATGGTTCCTGGTCAATTCCAATGGTTCCAATGGTTAATGGTTCAATGGTCGTGGTCCAATTCATGTTCAATGGTTCCGATGGTTCCGATGGTTCCATGGTTCCGAGTGGTTCCGGTGGTCCGAGTGGTTCGAGGGTCCATGGTTCGAGTGGTTCCGAGGGTTCCGAGTGGTTCGTGGTCCATGGTCGGGTGGTTCCAGTGGTCCATGGTTCTGAGTGGTTCCTGAGGGGTTTCCAGGGGTTTCCCCATGGTCCATGGAAATGTAATGAGAAAAGAAATGGAGAATGTTAAATGGAGAAGGGAAAATAAATGGAAATGGAGAATGGTTCCAATGGTTCCAAATGTTCCAATGAAATGGAGAATAAAGAAATGGGAAGGGTTTCCCAATGGTTCAAATGGTTCTATTTCCATGTTCCATGGTTCCATTTCCCATTCCTTCCA
>JAIGNY010002419.1:0-28025 GCA_020152595.1 Chiridota heheva | reverse complement strand
GATACGAAAAATAATTTATATGTGACAGAATTACCTGTATCTTTGGAAATGTCTTAAGGGTTTTGTTTTATGTGTCTAAGGTCTCAACTGAGACTGAGAGTACATTATCCAGGCTTGAACATATGCACCGTAGCTGTGTGGGGAAACTACAGTCAGAGTGTTTTGTAGGAAAGTGACTAACTGTTGTACGTTTGAGATCTCAACTGAGAGTAGGCTATATTATCCAGGCTTTGCCATCTTACCTGTGTGAACTCGTTGACCTGTATGTTCCAGCACGTGAGAACTTGCGTTCATCATCTCAGGTTCTGCTTCAGGAAAGAGTCGCGAGAAACCAGTGGGGATCAAGATCATTTTATGTCGCAGCAGCCAAAGTGTGGAATGGTCTCCCACAAACTGTAAGATCCGCTAGTTATCGAAGAGTTTCAAAACTGGTTTAAAAACGTTCCTTTTCAAAAAACTTTCTTGTTAATGTTGTACTGTTGTATGTTTATTCCAGCCTGGGATGAGTTTGAACTGTTTAACTGGCTTGTTTTTTGCAAAGCGCCATGAGTGCTTTTTGGCGGATACCGGCGCTTTATCAAGTATACATTATTATTATTATTATTTGCCATATGCACCTTAGCTGTGTGGGAAAAACTATAGTCAGAGTGCTTGTATAAAAGTGACTAACTGTTGTATGTTTGAGATCTCAACTGAGAGTACATTATCCAGGCTTGAACATATGCACCGTCGCTGTGTGGGGAAAACTATAGTCAGAGCAATTACAGCTCCCTGGTCAGAGTGAAAAATCATGGCATCTTATTTAACATAGATTTTTGTCATGGTATTGGGGACAATTTCTAACTCTTCATCCTCAAAACATTCTGAAATCACTTTACTTCTTTACACATAGCGGATGAAGTGGATCCTGTGATTGTGTGTCAAGATGTATTGGTATACACACTTGGTGGTGAAACATCTGCTACAGTGACTTGGGTTGAGCCTGGTGGAACAGACAACTCTGGTCAAGTGACAGTAACCAAAACCTCAAACTACTTTCCAGGTTTACGCTTTTCCGTTGGAAGATTCAATGTTACATACACAGCAATAGATGCTGCAGGAAACTCAGCTTCATGTGATATAAGAATTACAGTTGGTAAGTACCATCTATACAAAGTGAAATTGCTACATTACACAGTTTTAAACTGACAACTTTGAATGAAATATTTCAATACCTGTATTTGTCATATCTCAATCTTCATTACCAAATAAAAGTAAAACATTGGCTTGGAGGAACTTGAGGTGGTAAAATCATACAACATCTAAGTTTTTGCTTGACTTTATTACTGATTGCTAAGCAGTTCCTTTACTCTTTATGTTACTTGCTGTAATCTGAAAAGTAAATGTCTCGAATACAGGAAAACAGGTTCAGACATATATCAAGAGAATATTAAAGAAAAATACATTGATTATGCAAAACTAAAAGTACTGTATGTGCACATGTCTTTCTAAATTCTACTGTAGAACTGTCTCTTCATCATGTGTTAGAGTATTTTAATCCTTAAATGCTCACGTTGTCGTGGCACAACCAATTGGACATGTACTTTTCAAAAAAATTATTTTACTTCCTCAAATAGGCCCACGTTAGTGATCCTAGTATCATTTAAATGAGCTCAAATACAGTAGTTGTTTCAAATTAACATTTTTGATGAGGATTATATTGAGAATTTTTGAGTAAAACTCACTTGAAAATGGGTAAAAAGACAAATTTCGTCAAATTTCATTTAAAACAAAAACTTCTTGCCATATTTCCAGACCTAGCTTTTGCCTTAAAGCTGTAAAGAACTGTCAAAGACATTAATGCATCCAATTCCGGTCAAACTTTGGCTGCTCCTATTATCAATGTCATTTTTGGTTCGCATGCGAAGCGTTTATGCGAACCTATGTAATGGCGATTACGTCCGTCCGGCCGTCCGGAGATTTGTCCTGAGATTTCCTCAGAAAAGTTAAAGTTTTTTGAGAATTCATCAGAATTTCCTTATAAAAAGTTTTTCAGAGGTACTTAAGATAGGATTAAAGACTAGTTCCTTCAAAAGTCTACAATACGTTGATATTTTCTTAAAAGATAACTGTAAATGATATAATTTTCCAATATTCTTCAGAGATCCTCAAGTCTCTCTTGTAGCACTTGAGATTTGAAATCCTTAAAATTCTTCAAAATATTTGGGCACCAAACAGTTATATCAGGCATGATTTTTTAAACTCCACCTTTATTATTGTTTACATTTGCATAAAGTTGCTACAATATTATGACCTGACCAGACTTTTTTTAATTTAATATGCTTAGTCAGGGAGTGTGACAGGATGTGATTACATATAAACATAGGGAGGCATGCCATGTGGGACATGGATGGGGGCCATGAAGGACATATGATTTAATATTTAACATGTTGTATACATTAAGGGCTATATCAGGCATAATTATTTGACTCCACCTTTTTTTTCTTATTCAACAACTCATTTGCATATTATTTGCATATTGTATGAACTGACACTTTCATACATACTGTAGTATACTCAATCAGGGACTGTGATAGCTAGGATGATACTTCTTATGGAGCCTATGGGACATCATGTGAGACAAAGGGTGGGATGCCATGTGGGACATGGGGTGGGATGCCATGTGGGACATGAGGTGGGATGCCATGTGGGACATGGGGTGGGATGCCATGTGGGTGGGACATGGGGTGGAATGCCATGTGGGACATGGGGTGGGATGCCATGTGGGACATGGGGTGGGATGCCATGTGGGACATGGGGTGGGATGCCATGTGGGACATGGGGTGGGATGCCATGTGGGACATGGGGTGGGATGCCATGTGGGACATGGGATGCCATGTGGGACATGGGATGCCATGTGGGACATGGGGTGGGATGCCATGTGGGGCATGGGATGCCATGTGGGACATATGGTGGAATGCCATGGGACATATGGTGGAATATGCCATGTGAGACACTGTGTGGTGGAATGCCATGTGGGAGATATGGTGGAATGCCCTGTGGGACATATGATGGAATTTCATGTGGGACATGGGATGTCATGTGAGACATGGGGTGGGATGCCATGTGGGAGATATGGTGGAATGCCATGTAGGACATGGGGTGGGATGCCATGTGGGAGATGGGGTGGAATGCCATGTGGGACATGGGATGGGATGTCATGTGGGACATGGGGTAGGATGCCATGTGGGACATGGTGGGATGCCATGTGGGACATGGGGTGGGATGCCATGTGGGTCATAGGATGGGATGCCCTGTGGGACATGATGGAATGCCAAGTGGGACATGGGATGTCATGTGGGACATGGGGTGGGATGCCATGTGGGAGATATGGTAGAATGCCATGTGGGACATGGAATAGGATGTCGTGTGGGACATGGAGTGGGATGCCATGTGGGACATGGGGTGGGATGCCATGTGGGACATGGAGTGGGATGCCATGTGGGACATGGGGTGGGATGCCATGTGGGACATGGGGTGGGATGTTATGTGGGACATAAGGTGGGATGCCATGTGGGACATGGGGTGGGATGCCATGTGGGACATGGGGTGGGATGCCATGTGGGACATAGGATGCCATGTGGGACATAGGATGCCATGTGGGACTTAAGTGTAAGATGCCATTTTTATTATTGGCCGGATCATATGATATGGGTGTCAATTTGCATGGGCATCGAACCATGACGGTATTTACCGTTCTAGTTTTGGTAAAAGATGTGCAAAATTACAGGATTTTCAGCCTTATTGAGACCAATTTTTGAAAAGAATTGTAGCTTGGATTGCAACACTGCCCTTCGTGAAGTATACCATTGAAAAGATAATTTCATTTATTTTCAATTGAAAACACAAAACGCAACTACTCCCTCTTTAGTCACAGTTTAAATATAATTTTTTTTTAAATCCACACTGTACAGTTATGTAATGTAGTGTCTCAGTTAGTGTGCAAGACTCTCGCGTAGGCGAAGCAGTTCGAAGACCGACCCTGCAGGACTTTGTTTTTTGAGAGTAATTATAGCGGTGATTATTTTTTGTTTATTTTCATGGCTTTTGCATGTTTTGCTTTGAGAAACAAATTGGAGTGGTATCAATGCATGAAGCTATAGCTTTCCTTAGGAGAAATGGTCCATCAATCATTCACACCGTAATGCACACACCACTTCAACCACTTCGGGTTGGTAATTGTCATATCTGAGTTTTCAGAATTAATTCGGGTGTCGGGTGCAGGTAGGCGTAAAGAGAAACTTTTCGGTATGGGAAAGGAAATTTCACAAACAATCTAAATGTGTAAAAAAATTCTCCATTTTCATATTCACAAAAGCTCAATTTTGCCTAAAATTTGCAAATTTGCATATTTATGTCGATATTTTCTTTATTTAGACTTTTTTATTAAAAGTTTATTGTCGTAGCATTCATATAACCCAAACTTGTAGTGATAGAAAATGAAAGGAAAGTTGTGAAAATTAATTTTGAAGAAAAAAATGTTCTGAAAAATTGCAGTCACGTTTTGACCATGTGAGGATCTAAAGCACAGGTTCTGAATTAATTTTTTCCAAGGGCCATCATTTCACAACAGCCTTAGGCTACGGGACAATCACATGTCAAAACCAGCATCACGTGACAAACAAAACCCCTCAAAACAATCCCTGAATACAAACAAGCTGAGAGCGCGCTTGTAATAAGAAGGATGTACACCAGATGTGGGCAGTTCTCTTATCCGCCTTCCTTTAACAAGTCCAGTGGCATTTCCAGAGATTTTCATTTTGGGGGTACAGCAGTTCAGAGGTGGAAAATGGGGGCCACTATTGGTGGCATGGGAAGCATGCACGTACTGGCATGGGGTCCAGGGGCCCACTTAAGGACCCCTGCTGGGGTCCAGGGGTAAAGCCTGGTAGGATTCAAGGGGGAAAAGCCCTGCAGATTTCTTGTTTTTGATGCCCCCAAATGGCTTAAAATCAAACACAGAAATTCCAAAATTAGATTGAAGACAGGAAGAAATTTTCGTGCCTCCCCTTAGCGATGCCACTGGACAAACCACATGATGATTCAAGAGGTCTATTAAAAACTTGTCCAGAAACCCCTCAGCACAACAACCATAATTTATCTACCAATTATCATCCTACCTAAGTACTTTTATTCTTTCTCTTTGAAGTCTACCAGGCACATATTGGAGAAAACTATTATTGAATTGAATGGTTGCCTTGGCCCAGAAAATAAAATCTCCAAATCACAATTTACTAAAAAGACTGTGTAGCTGTGAATATAGCCAGCAATTTAGTTTGCTCACATTCACTGTGGTTAATCAAGCATTGGTGTTAATGGAAGAGTCTAGGAGAGTGAGACTTAGTGTAGGCAGGGGTTTGAAATATGATCTCTTGGCTTATTTGCCAATCGGGACTTGGGGTTGGAAAGTAATAGTACTCTTGGATCATCATGCGCGAGTCTATAGGTAACATTTTATTTGATAAGCTGCTGATCTGCCAAGGAAAAACCCAAAGTAGATTAGTATTTTGCAATTTTTACTGATCTCTTTCAGATTGACTTGTATGATATTTTTATTTTCCAATACGACTACTGTTTGCGGGCCAGATTACATTGTCTGGCGGGCCAGATTTGGCCCGCGGGCCGCCTTTTAAGAATTGCCTATCTACATGCCGAAAAGTTTCTCTTTAAGCCTACCTGCACCAGGCACCTGAGTTAATCCTGAAAACTCAGGTATGGCAATTACCAACCCGACTTCCTGTTCAGTGTATTGTGTTTCCATTCCAAACAATGATTGTTTATCTGCCAATCCCATGCAAACCACAGTCAAGTAACCCAAGGCTATTTTTTGTGTATAAGATTACAGAAGCCAGTGAAGAGTAATCAGGGCACTTTTGTGATTGAAATTACTCATCTGTGTTATGTGTCTTAGAAGGAAAAATTTGTTTGCAAACTGGTTAAAAAATAGTTGCATTTTGCAATAACTGTCACCATTTTCCTTAGGAAAGATATTGCTTCATGTAAGGGTTAAGCCTTTTCATTTTGCTTGTCATTATTTACTACTTGAGGAAGATTAACTTGTGAAAAATTGGAAGAGACACATTTTTACCATGGTTTGGAATAGACAGAGAAGTAAATATAAACATCAAACACAATAAAATATCACTACACTAGACTTGCACACTACATGACATGTGTTCAAGTTCCTAAAAGTCACATAATTCCAGTCATTGTCCATACACCGCACAGTGTACAGTATAAATAACATTTCCAAACTACATAAGTAAATGCCCAGATAACATCCCCTACCAGTTTGTGAAACACCTCCCCAACAAGGCCACCACTACCCTACTCACCATCCTCAACCATATTTGGTCCTCACACTCCTTTCCACTTATCTGGAGGACAGATATCATCAACTCCATCCCCAAACCGGGGAAGGACATTACCGACCTCTCTAGCTACCACCCCCTCACCTGTTGTCTCTGTAAAATTATGGAAAGGTTCATTAACCAGAGACTAAACTGGTTCCTTGAGATCAACAGAATCTTCTCTCTCACCAAAGTGGCTGGAAATGTGGCAATACCCTGGACCAGTTGACCACGCTCGACACCGCTATTTGGGAATCCTTTGCAAAAAAGGAACACCTCATTGCCATCTTTTTTGACCTTGAAAAAGCTTTCGACTCTTCTTTGAAATATGGCACTACCCGCAAGCTTCATACCATTGGCCTCCAAGGCCACCTCCCCATCTTTATTCAAAACTTCCTCTCATCCAGGCAGTTCCAAGTTCGTATTGGCCACACCCTCTCCAATCCCTACCTTTAAGAAGAGAGTGTCCCCCAAGGCAGCATCCTTTCCCCTACTCTCTTCAACCTGAGCATTTACAACATCGCAGACAACCTTGGCCCTGCAACATCAAATGTGCCTTCTACGTGGACGACTTCACCATCTTCTACTCCTCCCCTAGCTTTTCTCTTGTAGAAAATAGACTTCAACTAATCTTCAACCGGCTGCAAGATTGGTGCAACAATAGCGGTTTTAAATTCTCCAAAGACAAGACAGTCTGCATGCACTTCTGTTATTTCAACAACCTCCACCCCAACATAAAACCTCGTGCTCAATGGCAATTGCATCTCCAAAGTGACCACACTAAGTTTCTGGGTTTAACCTGGACCCAAGCTCTCCTACAAGCAACACATCACCAACCTGAAACAGAAATGCAACAGCTCAATCAACCTTCTCAGCCTCCTCTCCAATACCACTTGGGGTGTGAACCCCCATGCTCTCCTCAAAATATTCAGGCTCACCATTCATGCCAAGCTGGACTACGGCAATATTGTCTACTGTGCTGCTCACAACTCTTACCTCAACCACATCAACACCATCCAAAATGAAACCCTCAGGCTTTGCCTGAGTGCCTACAGGACCTCCCCAATCACCAGCCTTCATTTTGAAGCCAACAAACCCCCTTTCTGCTAGGTGTAGAAAGTTTAGCCTTTCTAAACTTTAGAGCCCTCACCAACACCCCACACCCTGTATACAACTTCATTAGGTACCCCAATTTCTCCACCCTCTTTGATAGGACTAAAACCCTTGCCCCTCTCTTCAGCTTACACATCCCCACCATCTCATCATCAACCCCGCCACTCTGGGCACCTTCTCCTGGCCCACTTTTCCTTCCTGGACCACCCCCTCCCTTCTATCCACCTGGGCCTCTACACTCATCACAAAACCCAAACCCACCCCAATCTCTTCATCAATTTCCACAACCAAATCAAAGACCAACTCTCAAACTACACCTCCATCTATACTGATGGCTCCAAGGAAGGCGACAAGACTGCTGCTGCTGCTGTCATCCAAGATATCACCCTCAGTAGCAGGCTTCTCAACTACTCATCCATCTTCTCAGCCGAGGCCAAGGCCATCCTCCTCACCCTCAACTATATTGAGTACTCCCTGCTCAGCCACTTTGCCATCTTCTCAGACTCAAAAGTCTGTCCTTACATCTTTACTCAATCTTAGGTGGGATAACCCCATGTCCCACCTCCTCCATAAACTCCTTTCACCCCTTCCCCCTCCCTCTGCAGGAAAGTATTCTTTTCTTCTGGATACCCAGCCATGTTGGTATCCCAGTTAATGACAGAGCTGATTCAGCCGCTAAGCTTGCCCTCAACCTCCCCCCTACCCCCTTTCCCAAAACCCTTTCTGACATCAAAGCGCTTATCACTTCCCTTGATTGTGACCGCTGGCAAACCTCATGGGACTCCCAAATTGACAACAAACTCCATGACATCTAGCCCACCATTCTGACGAAATCCACCATCCACAATCTCTCCCATATCAACAACGTCCACATTACCTGCCTTAGAATAGGTCACACCCACCTCACTCACTCCAACCTCCTTACTGGCTACCCCCACCCCTCTGCATCAATTGCCATTGCCCCCTCACAATCCACCACATCCTCCTTGCCTGCCTCCTGTGCAACCTTCCCACAGCTTCCTCACCCTTCACAACTCTAGAGCCGAGCTCTTCCAGAAAAACCCTCCTGATAAATTTGTCTCCTTTCTTCATCGTACCTCCCTCTACAACCATATTTAGTCCTCCTCTCCCATCCGCTCTACCTACTTTTGCCTTTTTAGTACCCCTGCACTTCCTCTTGCGATCCCAAATTCCTGGCTTTTGTCCCTAACTTCTCTCAGACTCCTGCTATTTTCTTTTGACTTCCTACTCTGGAATGATCTAACCTCATCAAACAAACAAACCCCCTACTGGTGGCTTAAGCCTTCATCAAACAAACAAACAAAAGTAAATCACACAAAACCACTGCCTTCCTCAATATTGCAATTTTTGCTGCCAAAATTTAAAAAGGCACCGGAGTGGGAGGGGTTGAAGGGGGGGGGTGGCATGCGCTTGTAAATTAATGTAAATAAGACGCAAATTGAATAAGATGTGAATCACTCGTGTTTTGTGTCAATAAATTTGGCAGGGATTGTCTGAATGCCTATGCAAATATATTAGACACAGTTATGAGAAATGCAAAAATATGGAGCAGAATGCAAAATGTGCAGTGAATATAAGTGCGCTGTGTTGGCAAATGTAATGGCCTGTTTACGCTGGGCCTGCTGTTGTGCATATGCTTTCGCAGGGGGAATATGCCATGTGGCTGATTATTTCTCTGCTCTTGGAGGGGCGGGGTAATGTAAAAGCGATAAGGGCCACGTCTTGCCCCATGTAGCTTGATTGTAGGTGATTGGTGTGTTGTGGTGGAAGGTTGAAGTGGCTGATCTTATGTGCGAAAGGTGGGTGTTACCCGTGTGATTTTTTTCTGATATTAGACAGTGAGGTGGGAAATGTCAAGTACAAGGCACAAAGAGGTTTGAAAATGTCAAGGATGGCGCCGTGTCCGAAAATTGCGGGATGCAAGAATAGTTAGTTGAATTTTCTGTTGAATAAGTTTCATGCATGGGCTTGGCCGCATGAGAGATAACCGCGAACCAAGCCATACACTCCATGTGGACAAAAATAGTCATATATTTCCTGTGATATGTCTTTGCCAGCTCAATGTAACAGACACTGCAAATTAAATGCTGAATATATAAAGAAATAATATATTAAATTGATCCAAACTTTGACACCAAACCTGCAGTCATTAAGGGTGTTGTATTGCCGTCACATGAAAATTGTACATCTTTTAAAAGTTGTGCAAATGTTTGAATATGTTGAATTTTTGGAAAAAAATTGAAAAATGAAAATCTTATAAAAATGCATCATGTTAATTGAGAAAATCTTTAAATAGGCAAAAAATTCTTCATTCTTTGAAAAATGAACACTTCTCTGTTCTGGACTATGTACAGATAACATGACATCTGCACACTCTTTGAAGTTTTTCAAAAAGATTCATATTATCAACCTAAGAATTTAAGGAAACAGCAGGGAAAGGGCAAACTCACAATTTTACAAAAATTGTGAAAGTAATAAAAAGAAGGGTTTATTACAACGTTACAAAGAATGCGTCATTGTCAAAATACATCTGCTACATTAAGATATTTACAAATTTCTTTTTCCTCTGTCTTCCCCTATAGGCTGTAATGACATACATATATAAATTCAGACAATTCCCGACAAAAGTAAATCACATGTTTGGTGACATGCATGAACCAACATGCATGTACTGGACCTGGTTTTTTGTTCCTTTTTTCAACTTTCATCAAAGTGTACCAGTGTGGGTTGAAGGAAAACAATTTTGAATCATTTTACTTTTGACACATTTTAACATTTGATTTTATGCCTAATGATGGTCTTTTTACTATTACGGTTCATATTGTTTGATATAGTTGCACATTTTTTTTTTCTTGTTTTGTTTTGCAATAATTTTTTTGTGTGAACTAAATGTTCTTAATGTGAGCAGTGGACATGATCTGAATTTACAAAAGTTGAATCATTATACAGCAATTTATTGCTTTATGATGTCATCTGTAACCACTTAAGGATAGGCCACACCCATTTCTTTACTACTGTTCTACTTACTCGACCACTTTTATTAAACCTAGAACAAATGCAATGGACATACCTTTATTCTTGCAGACTATCCTTTATTCAGACTTTCTTCAAATGCACCTTTTTTTTCTTTTAAGTTAGTAAGAAATAACTTAACCAAACATAGTGTGACATTGCATCTGCTGATGTGATGACAAGATTTATCTATCAATCTTTCTGAAGAAACATTACATTTAAACATTCTGTTTAACATTAATTGTTTTTATCAAATTCCACAAAAAGTTATGTTTCAGTATAATCAGGGATTTGTTGTAGATGTCTGGTAGACATCAACTCAGGAGGGTGATGGTACAATTTAGCATGTATGAAGATGACCACATTGTATATGTGGGGGTTGGTGTAGGGGGTATTTACTCTCCAAGGTATAGCTATTGCAAGCAGGTTAAATGGTGATTATCCCAGTATACTTATTGCAAGCATTAAATGGTGATTATCTTTTGATAAAATTCCTTTTATTTTCAATAATAACTTTTGCTTTGTATGTGTTGGTTTTGCAAACAAAGCAGATATATCATATCGCCAACTTGCTCTTTATCGTTTGGTTTAATGCTTTTATTGGTTCTTTATTTCAATCTCTTTGTAAAGAGAAAGGCAGTCATATTTTTCATTGCTATTTTGGAATGGTAATATAATACCACTGATAGGAAATGTTTTTTCCTCACACATATTTACTGGCACATACAATATTTTTGTGTGCCAATCGTTTTACTATTGTATGAAGTGGATATTGATAAGCATGACTGTAGGGATAGAAAGAAAATGGATGCATCCATTGTTTATTGAACAACAGTTTATCTGTTACAGTACGTGCCTGTTTGACAAAAACCCTGTCATGCTATCACTTGCTGATTTTGTTTACACAGTGAAGTGTTCACCCGTCTAAGAGTGAAATTATTTCATTTTTTCTAGTCCCAAAACTAATGAAAGATCTGGATGCTAAACTTGCATAATAAACAGGTATTACAGATGAAAAGCACTTTTGGATAGTGATTTAGAGTGATACAATAATTTATAACAATTATTAGCTTTGCAAGCCTGTTTGTATGTAATATGTCACCATGAATGTCATTTAATTTTGCAACAGTTTTTCTTAATCAGTAATTCTGAAGTAATGTACAACATTTAGTTACAAGGTGAAGGTACCTCTAAAATAGTTCTGAGTAATGTTGAAATTTTAATATTTTCATATTAGAGATGTTAAATCTTATATTTTGTTTCCTCAGTCAGAGATACTCAGAATCCTACAATCACTTGCCCACTAGCAATCAGTGTACAAACATCAGGCACAGATAAAGCTGTAGTTACCTGGACTGCACCAGTGGGGACAGATAACTCTGGTGATGTAACAACTACAAGGACCATTGGTTTGGGTCCAGGCAGTATGTTTGGCATTGGTCAACATACTATTACATACAAAGCAACAGATGGGTCCAACAATTTTGCTTTCTGCAACCTTGTGATTACTGTTGGTGAGTTAGAGATCAAAATGGTCATATAAGACTTTGAAATTAATATTTCCTTTATGGAGTAGACTATATCATGCATTTACCTGCCAAAATTCATGCATTCAAGGTAGGTCACAATGTGTACAAATTACCCTATTTAGCTCGACTATATTCAAAGAATAGTGCAAGTTATTCTTCAACCCGTCTTTGATGTCGGTGTCCGTTTAAAGGTTATGTATTGCAAGCATTTCTGTTTGTTGGTTAAAGTTTTTGGAGGAGTTTGTTTGTTATGATAATGACATTCCTGTTATGTTATGAATAGCAATTAAATATTTGTCTTATGAAAGGAAAGTCAAACAAATAGCCCCTTACCTCAAAATTAAGTGTGTTGCATATGAACAGAAATATAAACAATAAGTGGAATGTTGGGTAGAAGATGACATGATGATAAGTAGATGGAGGAATTGGATGAGGGTGGGATTTCATGTGGAACAAGAGGAATGGTATGTAGGACAGGGTGGGATGGCATTTGGGACAGATGTTGTGATGGCTTTTGAAACAGAGGCTGCAGGTGCACCCATGGGGTGGTTGGGGTGTGCAGCCTATCAATCGAAAACCATACCCACAGTATAACGATTTTTAGTACCTGCAGTATGAAATTATACAATTTTGATACCTGCAGTATTCAATTTTGATACCTGCAGTATTGAGTATCAATGAAAACATTGTAAAAATGGACCAGCAGTAACAGCAGACATGGTAACAGCACAGGATGGCATGGGGAAAGTACAGGATGGCATTGGAACAGGGAGAGGTGGCATGTGAGACAGGGTGGCATAGTTTGTGGGACAGGTTGGCATAGTATGTGGGACAGGGTGGCATAGTATGTGGGGCAGGGTGGCTTGGTATTTGAGATTACATGTGGTGGAATGTCATCTGTATTTCAGGTGTGATAGCAAGTAGGATATGATGGTGTGGTCTGTGGGACAGGGTTGGATGGCATGTGGTACAGGAGAGATGGCATGTGGTGGGATGTCATCTTGATTGTAGGTGTGATGCCATATGGGTCATGTGGTGGAAAAACATCTGGATTTCATGTATGATTTCCTGTAGGGTAGGATGTAGGGTGGGATGGCAGTGGAACAGGGTGAAATGGTATGTTGGACAGAGGTTGAAGGTGTGTTATAAGCAACGAGGGGATTTGTATCATTTGCGATGTCTGGTTACATATGTGCTGGTGGACCAAGCTGTGGCATGTTTCACACAAGGGCCTGACGAGCAAAATGAGAGGTTACCCAGTTAACTATAGCAATTTTTATATGATTAGGAGGGAACAAATGCTTTCAACAGGTATTTTTATCCAATTTGTGTCATTATTTTATTATTAAAATAAGAAAAAGTGGAGGATATGTCTATGCTAGAACCCCTTCTGCCACCCCATTCCCCAATTTTTCTTTTTGGCACCAAAATGGGGGGGAGCAGTCACTTCCACTGCTCCCCATAAAGATAACTTACTCTAAGTGGGGAGAGCTTCCATTACTTCCACTGTCTGCTTAAACATCTCTTTTCTTTTTTTTTTCCCCATTTGTATTTTATTGGTAGTCTCCTTTACTACGTCTCTGGCGACAAGTTAAAATAAGTTGACATTTTCAAATATTTAATATGGTAACCTATATGTAAGTAGTCAGCATGAAAAACCAAGGCAAATAATATGATTTTCAATTCTAAAACCTCAAGTTTCTCAAATAAGGAATGGGGAATAAAACTGCAAACCATTCAATACACAATTCCAACTGCACAATATTCCCATTAATACTCATCCAAACAGCGTGGTTTACATCATTTTTATCCTTATCAATTTGAAAAGTGTGTTGCTCCATAAACATCAATATGTATAATTAAATTCTGTGTCAAATAATGAAATATAAGCCCATTAAAATCATAATTTATTGAAGAATTTAAGCCCATTTTCTCATTTCTTTCTTTCTTTCACACCTTTTCTCCTTTTTTTTCCATTTTCCCCTTTTTTTTTTTTTTTCTTTTTCCCTTTCTTGTTTCCTCTTTCCTCTTTTCCTCTTTTGTGGTAACATCTTCTTTTCCTCTTTCTCTTTGTGGTAACATAAGACACTTCCTGGGATGATTTGTGCTGTGGTCTGCTATATTTTCCACTCCTGCCCCAGCCCCTTCAGCCCCTCTTTAATTTTTCAAACAAAAAACAGAAATTGTTTTTATCAAATACATCATCATCAATCATTTTCTTACTATCCATCTTCTCCGGCTCAAAGTCAAGTCTTCACTAAATTCTATTCAAAATATAAAATGAGGCATTTTTTTTTTTTTTTTTGGCTGAGTAAACATTTACAGTTCTAAAAGCTTTTGAGGGTGTATATAGAACTCAGTCACCATATTTACAAAAGAAAATTAATTTGTTGTTCATGGAAAATATGCATGTAAGGTGAATAAATAAGTCAAAGGTCAAATATCAAGTGGCAATGAACCTAATTTTCACCTCTGCTGCAGATTTTGAATGAGGGGAATGGGGCATTATGGGTACCAGATTGTGAATATTGCCTTGTGATGGGAAAGGTTAAATGTGAACTGTTATGAAGTCAAAGGTGAAGGTGGATATGCAGAGTGTAACTCTCATTCATGTGAAAGGTCATAGGTCATTGCTAAGACTTTCATTTAAATGTTTTATAAATTTAAATTACTGGATCAATGATAAGGGGTGATGAGATCAGCAACTGTGGATTGTCAATGTAAGGGGTGATGAGATCAGCAACTGTGCATTGTCAATGGTATAGGGGTGATGAGATCAGCAAATTGTGGATTGTCAATAAGGGGTGATGAGACCAGCAACTGTGCATTGTCAATGGTATAGGGGTGATGAGATCAGCAAATTGTGGATTGTCAATAAGGGGTGATAAGATCAGCAACTGTGCATTGTCAATGGTATAGGGGTGATGAGATCAGCAAATTGTGGATTGTCAATAAGAGGTGATGAGATCAGCAACTGTGCATTGTCAATGGTATAGGGGTGATGAGATCAGCAAATTGTGGATTGTCAATGGTATAGGGTTGATGAGATCAGCAAATTGTGGATTGTCAATAAGGGGTGATGAGAGCAGCAACTGTGCATTGTCAATGGTATAGGGGTGATGAGATCGGCAACTGTGGATTGGCAATGGTATAGGGTTGATGAGATCAGCAAATTGTGGATTGTCAATAAGGGGTGATGAGATCAGCAACTGTGCATTGTCAATGGTGTAGGGGTGATGCGATCAGCAAATTGTAGATTGTCAATAAGGGGTGATGAGATCAGCAACTGTGCATTGTCAATGGTATAGGGTTGATGAGATCAGCAAATTGTGGATTGTCGATAAGGGGTGATGAGATCAGCAACTGTGCATTGTAAATGGTATAGGGGTGATGAGATCAGCAACTGGATTGTCAATAAGGGGTGATGAGATCAGCAACTGTGCATTGTCAATGGTATAGGGGTGATGAGATCAGCAAATTGTAGATTGTCAATAAGGGATGATGAGATCAGCAACTGTGCATTGTCAATGGTGTAGGGGTGATGAGATCAGCAACTGTGGATTGTCAATAAGGGGTGATGGGATCAGCAACTGTGCATTGTCAATGGTATAGGGGTGATGAGATCAGCAAATTGTGGATTGTCAATGGTAAGGGGTGATGAGATCAGCAACTGTGGATTGTCAATGGTAAGGGGTGATGAGATCAGCAACTGTGGATTGTCAATGGTAAGGGGTGATGAGATCAGCAACTGTGGATTGTCAATGGTAAGGGGTGATGAGATCAGCAACTGTGGATTGTCAATAAGGGGTGATGAGATCAGCAACTGTGCATTGTCAATGGTATAGGGGTGATGAGATCAGCAAATTGTGGATTGTCAATAAGGGGTGATGAGATCAGCAACTGTGGATTGTATTCTTGTTTTGATGGTTATTACTTGTTTTTTCATTACAGTGGACAATGAAAATCCTATGATAACCTGCCAAGATGACATCATTTTAGATGCACCCTCCGGTGGAAATGAAGCTTTTGTTTTCTGGGTGGAGCCTAAAGGTTCAGACAACTCAGGGATTGTGATGGTAATGAGCAGTTCATCCATCATGCCAAATGACTCGCTGAGTGTTGGAACATACATCGTAACATATACAGCAACTGATCCATCAGAAAATGCTGCTTCTTGTCAAATAATGATAACTATTAGTAAGTGCACTTTTGAAACAAAAATAAGAAAACACCAAATGTGATATTTTAATTTTCAAATGTAAAGGGCATTTTATTCATTTTTTTATTATATGATATTTGATGTGTTTTTGCAAAGATTAAGGTTATTTTTTTCTGACTTGTGTGCATAAGCGTGCACCTTGTTTGATTCGTATGAAGCAGATAGGGACCATCATAGGTACTCAAACATATGTTAAATGAAACAGGGATGTGTCCCGGGTCAGATTCCCGGTGGGTGTAACCAGTGCTCCACAGCTATAAACAGCCGTGGGCGTCTTGACGTAAGTACTCCAATGGAGGTCTGTGGGGACGTTATAAACCTTGGTAAACCTATTACATGGGTACTTCCTGTCATTTACAAATAGTTTCTAATTCTTAGAATGAGATGTTATTGTGATGTCATAGTCTATCCAAAAACATTTCAAAGAAATTTTATCCTATGACCTTGCTAGGAGGCCATACAATTATCATGGAAGGCTGCCTCTTTTCAAACAAATTTCATGAATGGGATGGAGGTTTAGTCACTCAACTTTGTTTACAACTGTAACATACTGTATGAGTAAGGTTTTGTTCTGGTTAAATGTGCTTTTTAAATACTTTTTACTTTCAATCATATAAGTTAAGTGTATTTGTTTCTTTGAACAACATGCACTTCTTGTACATTTTCCTGTTAATTGTTTCCTCAACATTAAGGAAATAATTATAATTAGATCTTTTAAATGCTGCTTCTCTCTTAGAGATTAACCAGTGGGAGTTCAGACCCAGATCTAGTCAGTAGTATTCCAGAGCCATAACTTCATGTTCTTCATCTTTTGTAAATAGTTTTCCTGTGTGTATCCTGTAACTTGAACCACCATATTTTGCACTAAATTTCTAGATTATAACCTATTGCTATCTGTGTGACTTAGTTTTGTTTTGGAAGCTACCACCTGGTATTAAAAACTATGTTTTATTTTGGACTCTGATATTTATTCAACAATGCTACACCCCCTCTGTTACAAACCAACCAACCAACCAGGAGCTTGACAAATTTAACCACTGCAAATAGCTTACATTGAAGCATTTTGCTTGTTTAGACATTTTATTTCTTGAAATATATTTTCCTGATAAGTATCTGTTTTAGCACTCATATTAATTTATAAGTATATGAATTACTTTATAACCTCAAAAATTGCTATTTAAATAATTCTTAACTGCAATCAGAGCTGTAGCATGCTTTGGAAGAGACCATGAGCAAAGCCAAATATAACAATGAAGGAAGCAAGCAAGATTTTGTCCATAATTGTAGGTTTTATTGTACTGGATACGCATGTTAACAGGAAGCCAATGAAGGGAGTATATTGTTTGTTTATTTCAGATCCTTCCACCCCAGTGCTGACCTTTCAAAGTGCAACCTTTTATTCAGTAGTATTCTTTGTGAAACACCAGCTTCATTTAGCTTCACATACAGTGTGAATTCCACATGTTGTTTGTTTATTTCAGATCCTTCCACCCCAGTGCTGACCTTTCAAAGTGCAACCTTTTATTCAGTAGTATTCTTTGTGGAAACACCAGCTTCATTTAGCTTCACATACAGTATGAATTCCACATGTTGTTTGTTTATTTCAGATCCTTCCACCCCAGTGCTGACCTTTCAAAGTGCAACCTTTTATTCAGTAGTATTCTTTGTGGAAACACCAGCTTCATTTAGCTTCACATACAGTGTGAATTCCACATGTTGTTTGTTTATTTCAGATCCTTCTATCCCAGTGCTGACCTTTTAAAGTGCAACCTTTTATTCAGTAGTATTCTTTGTGGAAACACTAGCTTCATTTAGCTTCACATACAGTATGAATTCCACATGTTGTTTGTTTATTTCAGATCCTTCTATCCCAGTGCTGACCTTTCAAAGTGCAACCTTTTATTCAGTAGTATTCTTTGTGGAAACACCAGCTTCATTTAGCTTCACATACAGTATGAATTCCACATGTTGTTTGTTTATTTCAGATCCTTCTATGCAGTGCTGACCTTTCAAAGTGCAACCTTTTATTCAGTAGTATTCTTTGTGGAAACACCAGCTTCATTTAGCTTCACATACAGTGTGAATTCCACATGTTGTTTGTTTATTTCAGATCCTTCTATCCCAGTGCTGACCTTTCAAAGTGCAACCTTTTATTCAGTAGTATTCTTTGTGAAAACACCAGCTTCATTTAGCTTCACATACAGTATGAATTCCACATGACATGTTGTTTGTTTATTTCAGATCCTTCCACCCCAGTGCTGACCTTTCAAAGTGCAACCTTTTATTCAGTAGTATTTTTTGTGGAAACACTAGCTTCATTTAGCTTCACATACAGTATGAATTCCACATAGCATATTGTTTGTTTATTTCAGATCCTTCTACCCCAGTGCTGACCTTTCAAAGTGCAACCTTTTATTCAGTAGTTTTTATTTATTCAGTAGTATTTTTTGTTTGTTTAAACACCAGCTTCATTTAGCTTCACATACAGTATGAATTCCACATGACATGTTGTTTGTTTATTTCAGATCCTTCCATCCCAATGCTGACCTTTCAAAGTGCAACCTTTTATTCAGTAGTATTCTTTGTGGAAACACCAGCTTCATTTAGCTTCACTAACAACCAGCTGATCTATAAAGTCACATGGACAGAAAAACTTTCAAGTGATGGGAGTGGTGGGTCTGACACATTCATTGTGGACAGCGAGCAGAGTAGACAGTTTGTAGTAGAACCACTATCACCTGACACAACTTTTATATTTCAGGTACATTTGAAATGAATAGTTTCAGTCAATTTTTTGTACATCATCCCCAATCTTTCATGGATTTCAAATTTTTCATCATAATCTATTACTTCTACCAAATGTTATATGGAGTTCTTACTCTTGTTTTAAAACTAACACAAACATATTGTTCTTCTGAACAGGAAAAATCATTTTCAATTTGATGAAATTTGTGAAAGTATTGAGAGCCTCAATTTCTTGATACTGGTGCAAGCTTTATCAATTTAATCTATTCAAAACAGGTCTATATTACAGCTCTGTTACTTTTTGGCATTCATCATCTGAAGCATTATGTGTAGATATAATACCTTGCTCAGTATCGTAGATTAAGAAAAGTCGACTCATTCAAGTGAAAATCTGCTGATTTGTTGTAATAGTTTGCTTGTCAGTATGAGTGCTGACAATTCTTGCTTTTTGTGTTTGTTTGGGTATTGTGATGAAACATGTAAAACAAGAAGCACAACCAATATGGATGCCATTTTTGGTTCTGATGCGATAGCATCAGGAACCTATGTGGTCATGATGGCGTATGTGTGGGTGTGTGTGTGACGCCCAGCTCATAAACCCGATATCTCAAAAACGATGCACCGGATTCATGTCATTTGGGGTACACAGATAGCCTATGGTCCATAGATGTGCCCTATTGTTTTTGGTGGTAATATCACACATATTAATGAGTAGGCTGGCTTAATGATAAAATCTTTAAATGCTCATATTTTAAGAATAGCATGTCTGTTTTGTTTCATATTTGGTGTAATTATGATGTTAGCTAGTGTGTACATACATGTTCATGGTACTAAAATGTTTAATTTCATTAATATGCTTAGTGGGTGGGGCTTAACATGATTTTGTTGAAAAGAGCTTGTAAACACAGTATCTCAAGAACGATACATGGGATTCAGTTCATATGTGGTACACAGATAGCCCATGGTCAGCTGATGTGCCCTATTGTTTTTGGTGGCAAGATCATGCATATTAATTAGTAGGCGGGACTAAATGTAAAAATCTTGAATTGCTTATATTTTAACAATCGCATTGTTTCTTTATTTCATGCAGTATTTGGTATAAATTGTGATGTTAGCTAGTGTGTTGATATACAATGACATGACAGGTAATACAAAACTTACAAATCAATCAGCATATGAAAAACAAAAGCATCGGAACCACAAAACCTTTTGGTTCTGGTTGGGATAAATGTTGCTGTAATGAACAGTTAAGTGTCATTAGTCTGTTCTAGCAACCTTAAAACTCTCATCAAACAAACACCAACATACCCTTTCTGATACAAAACCTCTCAGGCACAAATTGATTAACCTTTGCCCACTGTTCTGTTCATCAATCTCTACAACCAAGTCAAAGACCAACTCTCAAATTACACCTCCATCTATACTGATGGGTCCAGGGAGGGCAACAAGACAGCTGCTGCTGCGGTCATCCAAGACATCACCCTCAGTAGCAGACTTCCCGACTACTCATCCATTTTTTCAGCCGAGGCTAAGGCCATTCTCCTTGCCCTCAACTTTATTGAATACTCCCTGCTCAACCACTTTGTTATTTTCTCCAACTCAAAGGCTGTTCTTACTTCTTTACTCAACCTTAAATGGGATAACCTCACATGCCACCTCCTCCTCCGCAAACTCCTTTCTCCCACCCTCTGCAGAAAAAGTATTCTTTTCTTCTGGATACCCAGCCATGTTGGCCTCCCGGGTAATGACAGGGCTGATGCAGCCGCTAAGCTTGCCCTCACCCTCCTCCCTGCCCCTTTTCCCAAAACCCTCTCTGACATCAAACCGCTAATCGCTTCCCTTGTTCGGGACCGCTGGCAAACATCATGGAAGTCCCAAATTGATAACAAACTCCAAGTCATCCAGCCCACAATTCCGATCAAAGCCACCATCAACAACCTCTCTCGTATTGACGTTCATATTACCCGTCTTAGAATTGGTCACACTCATCTCACCCACTCCCACCTCCTTACTGGCTCCCTCTCCTTTAGGAATGATCTGACAAATTGACCTTTGCTGTTGTGGCGCCGTTAAACTCTCATCAAACAAACAACAAACATAATACAAGTGTTTTTGAATGTGTAGTATGTGATAATTTGTGGAAAATATATTATTAGCGGAGAGATGGAAAAGGGTGGAAGGTGAGGGGTAAGAGGGTGTTAGTATGTATTATCCCAGGCGTGTTATTACTGGCAAGAAGATTTCAATAATTTTACAATGCTATGTTCTTGTAGAAATTTGAAAAATCTTTCCCATTTACAAAACTGATTAAAGTCAATTAGAAGTCATGATGTTTGGTTATTCTCATGAAACAGGCCACTTCAAGAACTGACGCTGTGAATGAGGTACTGGAAGTTTCTACTGAACCTCTTACACGTAAGCATTTTTTTCCTTTTAACAAGGAAGGCCTAAAACAGTAGTTTTGAAGATGAATATCCAACTCCATGGGCTTAGCCACAGCTTTGACAAGAGCAACACATATTTTACTGAAATCTGCCAAAGAAAACCCCTCACAATCCATCACGTTCTCCTTGCTTGCCCCCTGTACAACCTTCCCAGAGCTTCCTTTGCTCCCCACAACTCAATTGCTGAGTTCTTCCAGAAAAATCCTCCGGATAAAATTATCTCTTTCCTTCATCATGCTTCCCTCTACAACCATATTTAATTCTCCTCTTCCACCCCCTCTCTACTTTGTTTTTACTTCACTCATGCAAGTCCTCTCTCGATCACAGCTTTCTGACTTTTGTTTTGAATTTCTCTCATTCTCCCCCTGTTTCCTTTCCTTCCTACCTCTAGAATGATCTGACCTCTCAGGCACAATTTGACCCTCGTTGTCGTGGTGCCGTTAAGACCTCATCAAACAAACAAACTGTGTGTTGTTGTAGCACTGTATACGTTTAACTTATTACTATTCATACTCCGGACGGCAAATATTAAGTTCAAAGGTATATTAAAAATGTTGTTTCTATATTTGAAATAGCTACAATCTGAATAGAAAAATCTTTGAATATTAAATTGTTAAAATCTGTGATGAAGTTTAAGAAAGGACAGCTAGCTCATATTCTTTTTATTCCATTCCTACAATAGTAAAGAATATATTTCTTCTATGTATTTTATGGCTTGATTCTTCAGCTCCTCCAGCACCCCAGCCAGGTAGTCTGCAATCAACAGGGTCAACCCCATCCTCCATCACCTTAACCTGGAAAGCTGCAGAACCAGAGTACATCAATGGAATGATCACCCACTTTGTCATATCATACACTGCACAGAATGGAACAAGAAGGAAAAGAGAAGACACTGCTGTAGATGTTCCATATGAGGGTGTTGATGGTACATACACCCTTGATAATTTAGCAGAAAATACAGCTTACAGTATAACGGTAAGTGATATTATTAGTATTTATTTTTCAACTTTAATTCAACCTTTGGTACATTAGCTTAGTTTTTATTTGTAATGACTGGTAATAGCAGGGAGTGTTATAACGACAAGAAGACACATGGAGAGGTATCCCCAAAAGAAAACTGGAATAGGAAACATGTACATGTCATGAACAAAAATGTATATATTCCCCAAGATTCATCCGTCATCAAACCCCTCATCAATTCCCACCACTGGCACAAATCTAGACACCCAAACAATAAACTTCAAAACACCCAACCTACAATATCTATAAACCATACAACCACCAACCTCCCATGCAAAGAGGGCACCATAACCCACCTCAGAATAGGTCCACCAACTTCTGGCACCATCTCCTAAATGACTCAACCCTACTTCTTTGTCTTTGCAACAAGTGCAGGGAACAACTCACTGTCAGGCACATACGTATGGACTAGCCCCCTCCATACACCTGCTAGAACCTTTATTACCCATTCAACATCACACACCTTCCATAAGAAGCCACCTCCAAAATGATATAACAATATCATCTGACACTCACCACTTTACCCAAACCCATTGCTTGATCCAGAAAGAGGCAGGGTATCACTGACCAAAAGGGGTATTTATGAGGCATCAATGGCATTTGAGGGCAGGTTGGGCGTAACTTTACATGTTGTAACCAATACAACGATTAGTGTGCTTTACATTATTTTATATTAAGGAACTAAGCAGCATGAAACGAAAACAAAATAGTTCTAAAAAACTATGTTTTTGTGAAGAAGTGCTGAGAGAAAAGAAAGGGGCAGGGAGGAGTACCCCTCTGAAAAAAGCAAAACTAGGGGCCTGCCGTACTACTAAGTTGTTATTAACCATGGGCCTGCCGTACCACTAAGTTCTTATTCACCAACAACCTTACACATCATCTCTTTTGGGCTAATTTAAATTTATTTATTTGTATGTGGCACATTTTGAGCAACACTGTCAAGGTGCCAGTAAACCACACTGACCAACCAATCTAAAAATATTTTATGATTCAGTTAATGTTATGCAATGATTGTAAACTCATATCAAAGTTTCTAATTGTATATGAAAAGAAGCATGCATTGTCAAAGCTGGTATCTTGTGTTATAGGTAAGAGAAATATTTTTTTGATATGGTATTGGTCAGTTAATGCTGAGTTGGGAATACATGGTAAAGTGTGCTAATATCATCAGGGAATGTGTAATTGCCATCATCAAGGAAAGTTGAATGGCATCTTATAAATGATGGCATCAGGGAAGAAAAGAAAGCATCAGGGATCAGTGGATGGTACCAGAGTGGCATGAATGGATGACATTGGCAAGGGATGGATAACATTGGCAAGGGATGGATGACATTGGAAAGAAGTGGGGCATGATGACCCAAAGAGCCTGGTGGCTTTGGCAATGTTGGAAAATCTTGCAAACTTCCCAAACCTGGTTTGGGAAAGCTTTCTAATCTCAGAGGGAAATGAAGCATTAGGAAGACTATTGAAAACTGGTCTCAAATGTCCCTCTCCAGCCAACCACAAATTTGCATGGCTCTGAAACCCTTAATTAATCAGGTATCCTCCTTGCCAGACTTTTTCTTATGGCGCAAGGCTTATAAGCTTCACAAATAGCAAAGGGGAGAAAACTATTCAATCTTTTGTCTTTGTGGGAAAAACAAACAACCATGGACAATGGGAAGGTATGGATAATTTGAGAGCATTAGTGAGGGATGGAAGGCTGTGGTTGGCAGTAATGAATGGTATATGATCAAGGTATGGAGATGCAGGATTGCTTGCATTGCACCTGAGATGTGATTTGCTGGCATTGGTGAGGGAAGGTAGATGTTATCACAGAGTATAGTGTTGCAGTGAGTTCCTTTCCTTTAATTGGAGTGTAACTACATGTTTATTTTCCAGGAACAGTTGACAACAATGAAGTAAAACCACTGTAGATCCATTACAGTGAGCTCAGGTAGATAGAACTAATGCTTATCTCTAATTTCTTTGATGAAAATAGAATTGTTTTTGATGAACTGTTTTTTACCCAGGTGGCAACAGCAAATGCAGCTGGTGTTGGAGATGAATCTGATCCAATCACAGTTAAGACAGGTACGCATGTGGTAACTACCCCATCTCATGACTATGTAACGCTGTATTGACAGGTTGACCAGAGTTTCTATTTTCACCTATATATGAATATGATATTCTGTTTGTCTGTGGGTATAAGTACTGATTGTAGTATATTCCAAAACTTTTTACATAAACCCATCTATAATTACCTTTGACCACCTGCCACAAGATCACAACAGGTTGACTGGAAATGAGAGTAGAATGGTTTTATGTATTTCTTTGATTTTGTTCCTTTCTCTCATTATGAATATAATTGTTTCAGAACAGATGGGCAAAATTTATTCTTGTAAACTTGTCGTGGAAGTGCAGCTATGGTATCACACTGTGGAATTAGACTCATTGCACCAGTCACTTTTCCATGAATTTTGAAATGTGATAACTCCTGCATGGAATGAGACACCAACATGGATTGTTTCACAAATTTGTCCTTTTTTCATGTACAGTAAATCCACATGCAAAATCCTGCAAATAGTCCTTTAAGGAATGGGCTTTGAATGGTTATAAATCTAATTATTATTTTGTCTCATAGTTTACCAAATAAGTGTGTCAATAAAAGATGATGATCAATGAGATAAAATTTTGTAAAACTGTCATTTCATTGACCGTAATACTTTCACTATATATATATATATATATATATATATATATATATATATATATATATATATATATATATATATATATATATATATATATATATATATATATATATATATATATATATATATATATATATATATATATATATATATATATATATATATATATATATATATATATATATATATATATATATATATATATATATATATATATATATATATATATATATATATATATATATATATATATATATATATATATATATATATATATATATATATATATATATATATATATATATATATGCATATATATATGCATATATACACATATAAATATAAATACACCAATCTTGGACAACCTGTTCCCCTTCTACCCCATTTCATAATCAACAATCTTGGACAACCTGTTCCCTTTATACACCATTTCATGATCAACAATCTTGGACAACCTGTTCCCTTCTACACCATTTCATGATCAACAATCTTGGACAACCTGTTCCCCTTCTACACCATTTTATGATCAACAATCTTGACAACCTGTTCCCCTGCTACACCATTTCATATCAACAATCTTGGACAACCTGTTCCCCTTCTACACCATTTCATGATCAACAATCTTGGACAACCTGTTCCCCTTTACACCATTTCATGATCAACAATCTTGGACAACCTGTTCCCCTTCTACACCATTTCATGATCAACAATCTTGGACAACCTGTTCCCTGCTACCCCATTTCATGATCAACAATCTTGGACAACCTGTTCCCTGCTACCCCATTTCATGATCAACAATCTTGGACAACCTGTTTCCCTTTTACACCATTTCATGATCAACAATCTTGGACAACCTGTTCCCCTGCTACACCATTTCATGATCAACAATCTTGGACAACCTGTTCCCCTGCTACCCCATTTCATGATCAACAATCTTGGACAACCTGTTTCCCTTCTACACCATTTCATGATCAACAATCTTGGACAACCTGTTCCCCTTTTACACCATTTCATGATCAACAATCTTGGACAACCTGTTCCCCTTCTACACCATTTTATGATCAACAATCTTGGACAACCTGTTTCCCTTCTACACCATTTCATGATCAACAATCTTGGACAACCTGTTCCCCTTCTACACCATTTCATGATCAACAATCTTGGACAACCTGTTCCCCTTTTACACCATTTCATGATCAACAATCTTGGACAACCTGTTCCCCTTCTACACCATTTCATGATCAACAATCTTGGACAACCTGTTCCCCTTTTACACCATTTCATGATCAACAATCTTGGACAACCTGTTCCCCTTTTACACCATTTCATGATCAACAATCTTGGACAACCTGTTCCCCTTCTACACCATTTCATGATCAACATTCTTGGACAACCTGTTTCCCCTGCTACCCCATTTCATTGTTGCTTGAAACAAAAGTATGCCAGGATGATCCTCTTCAGCTCAAACATTGAGGCGGGTACAAGCGGCTTACGAACGAGACAAAATTGTTGCCGTATTTTTCCCCTTCCACTTGATTTCAATGTTACTGTTACTTGGAATGAAAATGTCTGGGATAATCCTCTTCAACTTTCAACATTGTACAAAGTGGGCTTAATAGACATAACAACTAATTTTGTCCAGGATTGCAATCTTGGACAAAGTTGTTGCCGTACTTTTCCTTTTCCACTTGATTTCAATCTTACGTGGAATGAAAATGTCCGTGGATGATCCTCTTCAACATTGAGCAGGAGCACCAGGGGCTTAAAAATGCTACAACTAATTTTGTTCAGGATTGCAATCTTGGACAAAATTGTTGTCACACTTTTCTCCTTCTACCCCATTTCAATGTTGTTTGCAACAAAAGTCTCCCAAGATGATCTTCTTCAACTCCAACATTGATGCAGAGTAAAAGGTACATAAAACATTAAGAACACAACAGTTAATTTTGTCCAAGATTGTAGGTAGCACTCATGTAATTTCTGCTTTCTTTTTCTATGATGACCAAAGATATTGCCACCGAGAGTATATGAAATTAGTAGTTTCATTAGATTGAAGTTCCCTGTATCCATGTTATACATAATAACTATCATTGCTGTCAGATAGGTTTGGGACCAAACCAGTCATACATACTGTTTCCTAACTCCCCTTGTAAAGTTGTGTGTTTTGTAGGCAAGACTGGAACATGTGACTTTCAACATTGATCAAAGGAAGTAGAGATTTATATGAAATACTGTTTGCCTCAATTGTAGCATGATTGTGTTTCTTTAGATTATTCAAGGTCAGCATTATGTTATTTTCATTAACATTCTCAGGAAACTCAGGAAACTCACCAGCTGTACCAATTATCATTGTTATTGTCGTTGTGTTATTACTAGCACTCACAGTTGTTGTAATCATAGTCTACGTACAAAGAAGGTATGTTTATTATATGTTAACTTGAATATAGCTGTTCATCCTGAAAAAATAATCACATGTACTGAGTTTCATTGAAAGATTTTTTGTTTAAAAAGCTAAATTACTTTTTTCCTTTACTTCATTCATTCATTTCCAGTCAGATTACAGTGCTGATCTCCAGCTGTTGCCTTCATTCATTTCCAGTCAGATCACAGCGCTGATCTTCAGCTGCTGCCTTCATTCATTCATTTCTAGTCAGATCACAGCACTGATCTCCAGCTGCTGCCTTGATTCATTCATTTCCAGTCAGATCACAGCGCTGATCTCCAGCTGCTACCTTCATTCATTCATTCATTTCCAGTCAGATCACAGCGCTGATATCCAGCTGCTGCCTTCATTCATTCATTTCCAGTCAGATCACTGCGCTGATCTCGAGCTGCTGCCT
>JAIGNY010002418.1:17500-20936 GCA_020152595.1 Chiridota heheva | reverse complement strand
AAACAAGCAAAATGCCTCAATGAATTCAACTACATATCATTTCACAAGCAACCAAACATATTGAAGAATAATCTTTCCAACTTGTGATGAAGTCGAGGCTAACATACTTAACATTATATTCTCCTTAATTATCAGACCTTTTTCACAGCCAATAAATTGGTAGTGAGTTGCAAGGTACATGTAATACAGAAAAATAAGGAAACTAAGGCAACAAAAGGAATTGTGCAATTCTTCAAAATATTTCCCTAATTAGCATAAGTCGTTAGTGAGTTGCCAATTTTTGACCCAAAATATAATAGATATTGGACAAATCTCCCCATAAGAAGAAAATTGTATTTAGGCAAAACAATCTTGACCCCTAGAATTTGTTGGGCCCATTCTCGGAGTCTGCATGACATCAGCAATGGGAAAAACAATTGAGAAATATGAAATGGGGTAGGATGTTTTTTTTTTTTTGGCTGTAAATCTTTGATAAAAATGATCTGAAATTATAGTTGGGGAACTTGATCTTGGTACTAGGGTACAAAGCAAGACTGCAACCCATATGTGAATGATGGGATGAAATTAGCTCAAATGTACATGTACAAATAAAAAAAAATCATGAGTGAATTGATTCTCTTCATTTTGTCCTCAAATCAACTGATTCTGACCTCGAGTGTATGCCATAGGTCAGATGAAAACAAGTCAGAAGATTACCAGTGTAACATGCCATATCTCCTATTCTACTCCACCATTTTGAAGCCTTTTGGTGTAACTACCTCTGGTTTCATCATAAGGTCATGTTGAGGTTTGTGTCTACCGCCCTCATCACCTCCATCTCATCTTTACTTTCATCATTTGATTCGCCCTCCAATTTCTAAGAAAACAACAAAAATATGATAAGTAAACAAAGTGTGTAGATATACTCTGTCGCTATTTATATAATATGTTACTGACACACACACACACAAAAATTATGTCTTCTAATTTTCAAAATAGAAAAATGAAAGTAGTTTTCTTTTTTCTGTTTTTACGGATACAATTATAGTTTCTTTCATACCACAAAATCTACAATGTAAAATACCCAAATGTGAGGTTGATTAATCCTTCAAATAAAGAAAATAAATACAAATAATATTACCAAGAACCAGTCATTCCCATCAGGTCCAAGAAAATAAATACAAATAATATTGCCAAGAACCAGTCATTCTCATCAGGTCCAAGAAAACAAATACAAATAATATTACCAAAAACCAATCATTCCCATCAGGTCCAAGAAAACAAATACAAATAATATTACCAAGAACCAATCATTCACATCAGGTCCAAGAAAATAAGTACAAATAATATTTCCAGGAACCAATCATTCACATCGGGTCCAAGAAAATAAATACAAATAATGTTACCAACAAGCAATCATTTCCATCAGGTCCAAGAAAACAAATGCAAATAATATAACCAAGAACCAATCATTCCCATCAGGTCCAAGAAAACAAATACATATAATATTACCAAGAACCAATCATTCCCATCAGGTCCAAGAAAATAAATACAAATAATATTACCAAGAACCAATCATTCCCATCAGGTCCAAGAAAATAAATACAAATGATATTACCAAGAACCAATCATTCCCATCAGGTCCAAGAAAACAATTACAAATAAATTACCAAGAACCAATCATTCCCATCAGGTCCAAGAAAATAAATACAAACTACTGCTTCTAAGAAGCAATCATTCACATCAGGTCCAAGAAAATAAATACAAATAATGTTACCAACAAGCAATCATTCCCATCAGGTCCAAGAAAACAAATGCAAATAATATTACCAAGAACCAATCATTCCCATCAGGTCCAAGAAGATAATTACAAATAATATTACCAAGAACCAGTCATTCCCATCAGGTCCAAAAAAACAAATACAAATGATATTACCGAGAACCAGTTATTCCCATCAGGTCCAAGAAGATAATTACAAATATTATTACCAAGAACCAATCATTCCCATCAGGTCCAAGAAAATAAATACAAATGATATTTCCAAGAACCAATCATTCCCATCAGGTCCAATAAGATAATTACAAATAATATTTCCAAGAACCAATCATTCCCATCAGGTCCAAGAAAACAAATACAAATAATATTACCAAGAACCAATCATTCCCATCAGGTCCAAGAAAACAAATACAAATAATATTACCAAGAACCAATCATTCCCATCAGGTCCAAGAAAACAAATACAAATAATATTACCAAGAACCAATCATTCCCATCAGGTCCAAGAAAATCCCAAAGAAAATAAATACAAATAATATTACCAATCATTCCCATCAGGTCCAAGAAAATAAATACAAATAATATTACCAAGAACCAATCATTCCCATCAGGTCCAAGAAAATAAATACAAATAGTATTACCAAGAACCAATCATTCCCATCAGGTCCAAGAAAATAAATACAAATAATATACAAAACCAATATTCCCATCCGGCCCAAGAAAATAAATACAAATAATATTACCAAGAACCAATCATTCCCATCAGGTCCAAGAAATAGGTCCAAGAAAATAAATACAAATAATATTACCAAGAACCAATCATTCCCATCAGGTCCAAGAAAACAAATACAAATAATATTACCAAAAACCAATCATTCCCATCAGGTCCAAGAAAATAAATACAAATAATATTACCAAGAACCAATCATTCCCATCAGGTCCAAGAAAATAAATTACAAAACCAGTCATTATCAGGTCCAAGAAGATAATTACAAATAGTATTACCAAGAACCAATCATTCCCATCAGGTCCAAGAAAATAAATACAAATAATATTACCAAGAACCAATCATTCCCATCAGGTCCAAGAAAACAAATGCAAATAATATTACCAAAAACCAGTCATTCCCATTAGGTCCAAGAAAACAAATACAAATGATATTAACAAGAACCAGTCATTGCCAAGAACCAATCATTGCCAAAATCAACACATCATTACAAACCTAAAAACAATCCGGTACAGATTATTGAGTAACAGATTAATGAGTAATTATGATTAATTAATTGTGGAGACTCGTTGACACATCCACAATATAGGTTAAAATGCAAAATAGACGATAAATCATATACAAAAAATGGCACAATCTAATAAAAGGTAAGCTAAGTGGGCCAAAGCACAGCATGAAGGAAGAAGAAGAAAAGATAGTGGTCAATATTGTTTGTTGAGGGCTTAATGGTACCACGACAGCAAGGGTCAAATTGTGTCCGAGAGGTTAGATCGTTCCCGTTTAAGTGATGTGTTTTAGTGATCCTAATATAACACTCTCTCTTTTTTCGGCAGTTTGCTCATTTTCATTTAAATGTATGGCTGTTTGAGGTTTGAGGCATCAGGAGAGTTTTGCTATGTTAAGAGATAAAATTACAGAGGGATGGAGATCATTGGCTTGATTGAAGAAACGAG
>JAIGNY010002418.1:0-12500 GCA_020152595.1 Chiridota heheva | reverse complement strand
TTACAACACGGCAAATGATATTTATCATCACCAAAATATGAGTTATCATCACAACCAGAGTATCACACTTCCAACCCCTTCAGGAGCATGTTACACCATCCAGATGGAAACACCACAGAGTATATGCCTCGTCACTACAATTCTGATCCAATTCATCAACCATCAAACCTTTATGTTCCATTCAGAAATGACAGCCAGAGGTACCCTCCGACATACCACCAGCACCCTCCAGCATACCACCAGCAAGGTTCTGGGGTAAAGCCCTGTTACATTTGTACCTTGAACAAAGTATCACTGTCCAAGGCGAAACTTATCTTTTGCAATGAATATATGTACAACAACAATAAGAAAATTATTATGTAATTCTTTATTTAGAACAAAAATGCACTTAAATCTTAAGGTTAAGATCTCAAGTTCTTGTTCATCTTTCAAAATACATTTATAGTGGATTATGATACGATATTGGGTACCAATTGCTGCAAATGTTATTCTTATGTTCATCGAATGTTGAAAACATACATTTCTTTCCCAAACTTTACATGGCTATACATGAACACTAATTTCTTTTCCGTCAGTCCGTGTAAGTCGGGTCAAATATATCAAAGTAAGATAAAATGCGCATATATCTATAGGCAATAGTTTGGATTGTCACAACAATTAGTTTACGTTTGTTTAAACATGGACAGAAATTAATTTCCAAGGGTGTTTTTACTCTACGAATTCATCAACTGCATTCTTCTTTACAATTTGAGACTGTCAACGAGAATAACAAATAAGGTAAAAACAATATAGAATTAAGTGATTTGGATCGCTGCAATAATTGGTTGAAATTTATTCAAATATAATTTGAACTGTTGAAATTAACTTGTCAGGAAATTCGTATTCGTATTTTTGTAATTGGTGGTCTGGTAATGTATTGTTCTGATATCCGTAAGATGGGTGGCTTGATCTCGCTTGAATGTATTGTACCGTGTGTGCCGAATGGGTTCGTTTTTGGATTTAGCTTTGAAAATGAAACGCCGAACAAGTCAACTTCAGGAACTTCTTTCTCTCTATTTCTACTCTATGTACAACTATGTACAGGCGTTCTATATAAGTGTACTGCTAGACAGCTACATATGACATGAAGCGACTAACAATTGATGATAACTGACTAGTACTGAGCTGAGAACTGACAATCTTGAACTGATCCAGTACATAAATTACCTTCTCTTTATAGAGGGTAAGCCTTAACTTATTCCTTAAACTTAGGTATTGTGAAACTATTTCTTACTGTTACCCATTTTAATTATATTCCTTGTCCCTAATTTCTTATCTTTCCTATTGTCCCTCATTTCCAATGTTTCTCCTTGTCCCTCACATATTTGTTGCTCATTTCTTTTGTAACTTCTTGTCCCTCATAGCATTGAAACTATGATGTACGACATCCATTGTCATCTCAAAGGTCACGAGCAAGAAAGAATACATTAATTTCACTTGTCACAAGTTAATACATGAATTTGTGAATTAATTAAAGCACACATTTAACATAGGAAAATAGCAGTTTTCCTACACTTGCCCCTTCTTTCAGTTACTCGTCCCGAGTAAATATACAATCCATTATCGGCAAGCAAAAAAATAATCAAACATTCTCTTGGAAAACAATGCTTGCATTTCTTACAAATTTTCTGCAATTTCTTTTTGATAAATTTTCTATACACACATTCCATAATTGAAGGTGATACAATATAAGAACATCAAAATTTAACCAAAACTCTTGGTCAGTGAAACTCTCTTCTAAGGTCACTAACAACACACAAAAATTTCTTTAATTTGGCCAGATTCACCTCAGTACACACCATCATAGTAAAGTATTTCAACCTCCTTTTCACTCTTGGGATTTACTTACATCACTTTTAAACTTTTTACAACCCATCTATTCTATCAATGGAATCTCCAAAGTAAACAAAAGCAAAAATAATCAGGAACATTGTTGTGATGACAGAAAGAACTCATTTGATTCGTGGGAAGATTGGCAAATCGACTTTCTCCATCAGAGAAGCATTCTCATATCCTCAGCATTCTTCAGATCGATGAACATTGTATGATGTGGAAAATTGCGAATTTTCCTTTTTTTCTGACATGATCGATGCACGTTAAATTCACCCGTGACCGAGCCAAATACCAATCGCATTTTCTTCGCACTAGGTTGCACAGAGGTGTGGTGTACATCCTAATTGCTTATAAGGTATCATCTGTTTACTTCCGCTTATGACCTAACGTCCAGCCAAAAATAACCCAAAGGGCTAATTTCTGCCCCTCTTACTGGGTACTAGGAAATTAAACCCCTCAGTTCATGGAATGTTAAACAACAGAGTAACAGAAAATCATCCTCTTCTTGCCAGAAATCTATATCGTAGACAACTTTTGTTTACTGTGAATAGATTAGTTGATGAATGAACAGAGTAATCCGAGATATATCCGAGTTTGGTTTTACTCCAGCGTGAACACTTGTGTTGCAACAACAGCTAATTTCACTTTATGCTGTATATAATCAAGCACATATCCGAAGAATATATCCACAAATTTAGCTAGCTTGCCCACTACATTAAAATTTGTATACCCTGACCATGTGCAAACTGTCTACATCCATCCAAATAAAGGGAAAAAAACGTACCGACAGGATCCCCACAGCTTTCAGGTTTATCAACGTCAGCGCTTTATATAAACTCTCATGGTTCTCCATTTCTTCACATAGGTTCATACGATCCCTTATGTGACGAAACTTGACACTCCATAACCCGATATCAATCCATACGGCCTTGTATCCGGGCATCAGCTTATAACTCGTTTCACACAAAATAAGTCCTAAATTCATCCATGCAGAAGAAAAAAACGCTTTATTTTTTTATTTTGATAAATGTTTAAAATTTCTTCTGTAAGACTGGTACAGGTATAGTCTGCATCCCTTTCAAACTCCAGTGTTCATCGTGGGGGAGAGGAAGTTGAGGTGGTTGGTTGTAGTAACGTCATTATTGTATTTTATTATTTTTTGGGGTGTAAGTTCAGTTGCTGAAAATGTTATTGCCAAACCGGTCCGGTTGTTTTCTCTTTCTTTTTGCTGCTGCAGTTGCAGGTACATCTTGTGGTAGGGCTTATGTTGTAGTTCTCTTTTTGGTGTAATTTTCTTTCAAGTGGGGGGTCTGTGTTGCCATGGATCTGGTATTGCTTTGGGGTTCCAAATGTATCCAAATGCACAACTATTTACAGGCGTGATATACAAGTGTACTGCTAGACAGCTACAGATGACATGAAGCGACTAACGACTGATGATAACTGACCAGTAATGAACTGATAACTGACAATCTTGAACTGAGCCTGTGCATTTTAAAATACCTTCTCTGTATATAGTGTAAAACTATTTCTTACTGTTACCCATTTTAATAATATTCCTTGTCCCTCATTTCTTATCATTCCTCTTGTCCCTCATTTCTAACGTTTCTTTTTGTCCCTCACATATTTGTTGCTCATTTATTTTGTAATTTCTTGTCCCTCATAGCCTTGCCACTATGATGTACGACATCCCCTGTCATCTCAGAGGTCATGAGCATGAGATAATACATTGATTCCACTTGTCACAAGATAAACAAGGTACAAAACAGATTACCATCAACTGCTAAGTCTAGACTGAAGAAAAATGGTCCAAAATGGTCCAAAATATGTCTGTATGAATCGAAATCGGTTTTATGCATGAATTTGGAAATTAATTAAAGTACACATTTCACATAGAAAAATAGCAGTTTTCCTACACTTGCCCCTCCTTTCAATTACTCGTCCCGAGTAAATATAAAATTCCATTATCGGCAAGCAAAAAAATAGTCAAACATTCCCTTGGAAAACAAATGCTTGCATTTCTTACAAACTTTCTGCAATTTCTTTTTGATACATTTCCTAAGCACACATTCCAAGATTGAAGGTGATACAATATAAGCACCTCAAAATTTAACCAGGACTCTTGGTCAGTTAAACTCTCTTCTAAGGGCACTTACAACACACAAAATTCCTTTAATTTGGTCAGAATCACCTCAGTACACACTATCATAGTTAACTATTTCAACCTCCTTTTCACTCTTGGGATTTAATGCCATCACTTTTCAAATTATTTACAACCCATCTATTCTATCAATGGCATCTCCAAAAATAAACAAAAGCAAAAATAATCAGAAACATTGTTGTGATGACAGAAAGAACTCATTTGATTGGTGGGAAGATTGGCAAATCGACTTTCTCCATCAAAGAAGCATTCTCATATCCTCGGCATTCTTCAGATCGCTTAACATTCTATGATGTGGAAATTTGCAAATTTTCCTTTTTTTTCTGACATGATCGATACACGTTGAATTCACCCGTGGCCGAGCCAAATACCAATCGCATTTTCTTTGCACCAGGTTGTGGTCTACATCCAAATTGCTTATGAGGTATTATCTGGTTACTTCCGTTTATTACCTAACGTCACAGCCAAAAAAACCCAAAGGGCTCATTTTCGTCCTTCTTACGGGGTACTAGGAAGTTAAACCCTTCAATTCATAGACTGTTAAAAAGTAGAGTAACAGAAAATCATGCTCTCTTGCCAGAAATATGTATCGTAAACAACTTGTTTTCATTGTGAATAGATTATTGATGAATGAGCAGAGTAATCCGAGATACATCAAAGTTTGGTTTTAGTCCAGCGTGAACACTTGTGTTGCAACAACAGCTAATTTCACTTTATGCTGTATATAATCAAGCACATATCCGAAGAATATATCCACAAATTTAGCTAGCTTGCCCACTACATTAAAATTTGTATACCCTGACCATGTGCAAACTGTCTACATCCATCCAAATAAAGGGGGAAAAAAAACGTACCGACAGGATCCCCACAGCTTTCAGGTTTATCAACGTCAGCGCTTTATATAAACTCTCATGGTTCTCCATTTTTTCACATAGGTTCATACGATCCCTTATGTGACGAAACTTGACACTTCATAACCCGATATCGATCCATACGGTCTTGTATCCAGGCATCAGCTTATAACTCGTTTCACACAAAATAAGTCCTAAATTCATCCATGCAGAAGAAAATAACGCTTTATTTTTTTATTTTGTTAAATGTTCAAAATTTCTTCTGTAAGACTGGTACAGGTATAGTCTGCATCCCTTTCAAACTCCAGTGTTCATCGTGGGGGAGAGGAAGTTGAGGTGGTTGGTTGTAGTAATGTCATTATTGTATTTTATTGTTTTTTGGGGTGTAAGTTCAGTTGCTGAAAATGTTATTGCCAAACCGGTCCGGTTGTTTTCTCTTTCTTTTTGCTGCTGCAGTTGCAGGTACATCTTGTGGTAGGGCTTATGTTGTAGTTCTCTTTTTGGTGTAATTTTCTTTCAAGTGGGGGGTCTGTGTTGCCATGGATCTGGTATTGTTTTGGGGTTCCAAATGTATCCAAATACACAACTATTTACAGGCGTGATGTACAAGTGTACTGCTAGACAGCTACAGATGACATGAAGCGACTAACGACTGATGATAACTGACCAGTAATGAACTGATAACTGACAATCTTGAACTAAGCCAGTGCATTTTAAAATACCTTCTCTGTATATAGTGTAAAACTATTTCTTACTGTTACCCATTTTGATTATATTCCTTGTCCCTCATTTCTTATCTTTCCTCTTGTCCCTCATTTCTAACGTTTCTTCTTGTCCCTCACATATTTGTTGCTCATTTATTTTGTAATTTCTTGTCCCTCATAGCCTTGCAACTATGATGTACGACATCCCCTGTCATCTTAAAGGTCACGCGCAAGAGGGAATACATCAATTTCACTTGTCACAAGATAAACAAGATACATAAAACAGATTACCATCAACTGCTAAGCTTAGACTGAAAGAAAATGGTCCTAACTTGAAAAAATACGTCTGTATGAATTAAAATCAGTTTTATGCATGAATTTGGGAATTAATTAAAGTACACATTTCACATAAGAAAATAGCTGTTTTCCTACAGTATGATAGAGTCTATAGGGTGAAGCTTCACTACTTTGAATTTCAATGAATGATAACATCCTCTAAAACTCCACCAGAATATTCCTTGATAGCATGAGGTAGTCTCATCTTGTACATATCTGCCATTAAGATGAGCATAGCTGCACTCATTAAACCACCAGGCCCCTGCATAGAGCGCCGCACATGACTAACTGGAATACCCATCATTATCTCGATCTTTGGTGGAGAATATAGTGACTTAGCCAATTCTTTCACACCTTTCACTTTTCTCACTTACTCATTATTCTCACTTATTTCATTTGATCACTGCAACATATACACCTTTTAAAGGTATTTGGTTGTTTTATCATTCTAAATCAGCAATTAGCAACAATTCCGGCTGGAATCTAGTAAAGAAACCATATAACTGTAAAACATACCCTCAATGTTTGGATGATAACTCCTGTATTCCAAGAACATTATATCAGTTACTGCGGAAGGGGAGAGTGGAGTAGATCAATTTTAGTGAAAGTTGTATTTTATTTAGAGATCTTTATAGCATTACAAAGTTTGTATATTAGGGATGGATTACGGCTTTCACAAGATAATTGAGGACCACCTCAAATATCGTCACTGTAACGCATCGAAATACTAAAGCTCAAAATGAACCTTCAGATGTGCAGGCAGATGTGTGAAGCAGAAGGAAGTTGTCTGTTCCATTGCAACAGGACAATGTTTCGGAGCTAATTATCCGAAGGACCTCTTGTAAATTCTACAAAAGATTCCCATCTCTGCTTCTTTGTGCAAATATCCGTACTACGTTCTTGAAGTGATTGCACTTTGTGCCATATGACCGTTACTATCGTAATGTAGCATATTGAAGGTATATGGACAGGTAGGGATTTGCCATAACTATCTTCCTTTTAATATTCTGAACATTTCATCAACACATGTTTATCAAAACTTTCCACTCTATTTTGAAATATTCGCAAAAAGTGAAAAATAAACCCCCAAGAAACGGCTTGACTTACACTATTAAAAAAGGCGTGTGGCGATAGTGATATGCCTACAATGCATAACTTTTACTGTGTCATTGTATCAGCCGTAATGGCAAGCATTTTTGCGGTTTGGTATAATTTGTAAACAATATGTATACATGCATTTATGCGGATTCACAAAATTTAGAATTCGCATAAATGATTGTATAACAATGGTACTGCTAAACGTAATTTACAAAATTCACACTTTATTTATTGAGTGAGTAACCGATTGGTGAAAGGGCAAGAGGAAAGTTAATGGAAAATTTCTACAGGTTATCGTACCATTGTGAGTCATTCAATCAGAGTGGATTACCTTCGTTCTCATCTTCGTCTTCATCTTCACTAAATTCTGACTCATTGATAGGGACGTATTTCGCCGCTGGCAAAATTTTGTTCAGAAGTGTCTTCCTCTTCATGAGTCGGAGCCTAACTTCTGAACTCTCCAAATTGTGACGTTTTTCGGCTTCCATTTTTCAGTTGTAGATTGGCAAAGGCACGCTATAATATATGCTACGCGAATCCCAGTCGGCTTTGTCATGTGATGTGCTGTCCTACCCTTACGTCACGAAAAAAAATGCATAATGAGCATACGTTTAGAGACCTAACAATAAGCCGAATTTTTCACATTTTGGGATCGATTTTGTCAGATAACAATTGTGGTGAGTGCCTTTGAAGGGCATTTGGATTAATTTATGCAAAGTGGTTGCTACCTGCCCAGATACCTATAACCACCTGCTTAGTAACATGCACGTCGTTTCGATCCCAAGAGCACAAACGTGAGTTTTATTTGATGATTCTAGTATAAGAGGCCCTGACTTTTCGGCAGTTGTCTCCTTTTCAGTGCCTTAATTTTCCTTTAGAAAGTGTGTGTGTGTGTGGAGGGGGAGGATGGGGTGGTTCATACGTTCGCTCTACAAAGTAAGGCGAACTGTGTATCACAGTTCTGCCGAACAGTGGGGGTACAAGTCCCTTGTCTCCCAGAAATTACGGCCCCGAATATATGGCTGTTCGATGTTTGAGTGCACTCTTATGTGATGGAGATCCCTGGCTGGAGATTACTAACTACGAGCATAGAAAAGGAGTAAGAATTGAAAAATGCTTTGTATTTTTCTCAAATTCAGATATTAATTTCCCATTTGCAATATCTCTATTAACATTTGGAAACATGTACAAAAATCATGACAGGTCTGATGGTGCACTCTTCCCTCCTCTAAAATTCCGCCGAGCCGTGAAAATCAAATGACATAGATGAATCACCTAATGCTCTGCCGCGCAGAAAAGAAAGTTTAACCAACATTTGATAGATATGCCAATTATGTGAATGTGCATTAATGTGGTATATTGACAAAAATGAACTGAATCCTACTATTTTGTCATATATACATGCTCAGTTTATGTTGTACTTGTTTAAAATCGGATACAAGATATTGATATCTACCATAAACAATAGATAGTTAGAAACAAGGTATGTCATTATGCTGTCCATTATGCTTACCAGCGACACTTGAGAATCCCCCGCCCATCTCTAAACATGCAAGCTGACAGATCTTCACTAAGTGAAGGATACTTTTATGTATAAATATAATCACCTATGTAACATCTGTCTGCTCTTCATGCACACAACAACAATGTCTTAAAACAACTTGAGGTTTGCAATCTTCCTGAATTTTTTGCTTGACATCTGAAGTGAGTCTGTGAATTTACTTTTCTTGGATTTTAAACTTATTTACTTGCAAAAGAAAACAACATCATCGTTTCTCTTCTTTATCCAGCGCAAATGGTTGTTCTGTGACATTTGTACATTGAACGAAGTTTTATTGGTCAAGGCGAACACATCTTTTGCACCGCATATTCTGCAATAAAAAAATATATATATAATTCCCGACTTCTTGGCCTAAATGTTACTGACTAAGGTTTAAATTTTAGTTTTTCGATGCTCTTATTCTTTCAAAAGAAAATTCAAAATAGAACGTGATGAGCACCAGCTACAACTTTTAGCCGTTGACCGTTTAAGACATACATTTCTTGCCCAATCTTTCCATGGCTACATGACGACTAATATATATTTCAATTCAATTAATGTCACTCAGGAACGTTGCAATGGTACAGGAATAAATGGTGGCAGCGTAGCCTACTGTTCCACTGAATCGTTATAATCTGAGAGAAAGGCAGCCACGGTCAGTTGACTATGCCGAGTGATAATGATGATGATGATGATGATGATAATGTCACTGTTGAATATCATGCTATCTTGTCTAATACTTTTAATTTATGTATTTGACGTTAAAACATACGTTTGACATAATAGAGTAAAATGAGTATCTAAACTGCACTCATCATTTACCACAACAATCTGTTGACGCTTATTCAAACATGGATTCGACTTAACTTGAGGTGGACTCGCCGAATTAATCAAGTGCATTTTTCTTCACAAATTGAAAGTCATTTCTCTCACTAAGGATGTCAATTGAGTCTTTCAGAAGAATTGTTTGAAAGTTAATCAAATATAGATTGAATTTAACTTTCTAAAACATATTTTATTTGAAAAGCTTATCAATGTTATTATTTGTATCATGTGCATGGTCAGATGATGAATGGTCATTTCCTGATGTGAATCATACTAACCGTCAAACGAGTGGCTCGATCTCACTGGAATGTATGCTATAGCCTAAGGAACCAAACGAAGCTTCATTTCTGTGGATTTCAATGAATGTCTACATCCACTGAAAGTCCACCAGATTATTCCTTGATTGCATGAGGTAGTTCCACTTTGTACATATCTGCCATTGAGATGAGCACCTAAGCAGCATTGAACCACCAAGCACCTGCATTACTTTTCGCACATGATTTACTGTCAATTTATCATTGTCTTGATCTTTGGTGGAAAACTGTTGGTAATTGTTAAATGCACTCATACTGTCACCTGCGGTGAAAAGTTATGTAATAATTTTTCATTAGAATGAATGTATATTTTAAAAATGAGCGTAAAAATAACTGGAATAGTGATACTTTTAAAATATTCAGATCATCGAATTATTGCTACGCATAGCATCTAATGGGGAAATTATTCAAACACATGTATCAAACAGGGTAGTACTGAAACAACAGATTATAGAGTCTGCGAAGGCAATACAAAAAGAGGAGGATATGGAGCTTATATGTGTATTCAACTAATATTTCCACAGTGCCAACCATACAGCATATCTCAGTTATTTGGGATGTAAAAATGATCTCGTTAAAAATGGTAGCATCCATTTTATTTCGCAAACATTAACACTGAAAGAGTTGCATCTTACAGTCTAAAGCAATTGTTTACAAATAGGGTACCACTTAAATACTAATCATAGTTTGTAATGTCCTGTAGACTCCCTCTCTTAGCGATTTTCACCTACTACACTTCTTTTAGGTTCGTCTGACCTCAGCAATCATTTTCTTCTTTGTTTGCCATTAAACCGATGGTGGGTGTGAGCCGCCAGGGTAAGTTGTCAGTGGCAACGCCTAAATGAGAAACTGGAATTTTTGAGAAAATGGCATATCTTTGTAACTGATAACATATCAGCATACCTTATGTTCCGGTATATAGATTTGTTATGCCCAGTTGATTGCTATCAACATTTGAGTCATTTGAGGTCGTGTCTATGTCTTTATGATCATTGCCATGGCGACGCCATGATGAAGAAATGAATTTGAGAAAAAATGTCATTTTTTGTATAGATTTGAAGCTGCTTGTTGGTTGCAATCAAGATCTGTGTCATTTACGGTGAAAGTTATACCTTTAATTTGGACTTTGCTACTAGCGGGGCGTCGAGGAGAAAGGGGGAGGGGCTTTGGGTGTAGTATAACCATCATTTTTCTTAGTGCTGTTCTGCCGCCCCCTCCCATCAATAATAATTGCATATTTGTACTCATGAATGTTAAGTAGTATGTAAACTAAAAGCAACCCGCCCCTCCTCCCCAATTGAAATGCCATATCTGCCACTGACTGTTGCTAAGTGGCAACGCCAAGATAAACAAATGAACGTGAGAAAACGCCATAACATTAATTCATGCTACCACATATGGCCCTTGATGACGTCATGCGCCACTGCTCAAATCATCTCAGATTGGGGTACCACCAGATACCAGATACGTTTGATCTGGCTGCTGCTAAGAAGCGTCGGCGGAATTTTGTGTGGTCGCGCGCAGATCGATTTCGCAATGCCATCATTCGACTGGGAGTATCTAACAAGGCATGCATACATCGGTGCATTAGGAAAGTATATGAAAGGGAGTGGATTTGTGAAAAGAAGAACTCTGCACTTGTGTGCAAGTGGTTCCATTGAAAAGTCATGAATGGAAAACACTACAACAGGGCCAGATATGTTATCAGGAACATCGATGGAAGTCGAACGGCGCATAGGGCTTCATTTCAAGATGAAGATGGATTAACATCATTGCGCAGGAAATGAAGCTGATGTCAGTTCTGGCAAAAACACCAAATTCTGAACACTTGTCCGCTGTCGAGCAAAACTCCAAATGGAAGGAATGGATACAGATATGATGAGTACAAAGCGAAGGTGCGTGCTGGAGAAAAGGGCAAAACGGCACAATTCTGGCTAGGTTACATGGATAAGGCATGGCTCCTGATGTGTTTCTTGAGGGCTACAAAGACCAATGACACCACCTTGCACACGGCCTGTCTAAATGAATTGTGCCCTCTCTTCTTCAGTCAAGAGAAGCCAACCTATGCAAGGTATACATCACTATACTTAAACACACTTCTCAACCTGCCACACACATATCCTGGTGCAATGGAGCTACTTAAGAAGAAAGGAATGAATGTGAATTGCTCTGCAGTTTCTAACTCTCGCAATCTGTGGACATAACAATAGATCAGTTTGTTTGCTTGTTTGATGAGGGCTTAACGGCACCACGACAACGAGGGTAAAATTGTGCTTGAGAGGTCAGATCATTCTAGAGGTAGGAAGAAAAGGAAACAAGGGGAGAATGAGAGAAATTCAAGAACAAAGGTTCAGAGAACTGTGATCGAGAGGGGAGGTGCATGGTTGAAACAAAAGCAAAGTAGAGAGGGGTTGGAAGAGGAGAATTAAATATGGTTGTAGAGGGAAGCACGATGAAGGAAGGAGATAATTTTATCCGGAAGATTTTTCTGGAAGAACTCAGCAATTGAGTTGTGGGGAACAAGGGAAGCTCTGGGAAGCTCGGCGTACAGGGGGAAAAGCAAGGAGAACGTGATGGATAGTGAGGGTGCAAGAGTGGGTTTGAGTTTTGTGATGAGGGAGAGCCCTAGGTGGACAGACAGGAGGGGGGGCCCAAGGAGTAAAGAAGTGGGCCAAGAAAGATGCGAGAGTGGCGGGGTTGATGCCGAGATGGAAGAGGTCTGAATTAATGCGTAAGCTGAAGAGGGATAGGGTTTTAGTAATATCAAGGAGGGTGGAGAAATTGGGGTACCTAATGAGG
>JAIGNY010002420.1:1147500-1281530 GCA_020152595.1 Chiridota heheva | reverse complement strand
TAGGCTAGGCTACCCTGTTCCTACTAGGCCTAGTGAGATAAACATTTCACTCAGTATGCCCTACTTGCTACACCTGACACACTACTTGCAATACACAAACTTCCATTAGGTTTTTTATTTTGACCTATCATGTGATCAACACTTTTACAAATTATAATGGCAAAACCATTAAAAATAGTACTGACGAACTACTAATTTGATGACAATGATATTGTAATTTAAACTTACTAAATACATTTTTATCTCATATAGGCTAGAACAAAAAAGAATGAAATTGAATGATTTTCGGAGCTAATCATTTACCTTGACAACTTTGTCCGTCCGACTCCCGACGGGCGTACACAAAGTAACGCACAACTTGGGCCAGATTACGCTGGCTAGTGTTAGTTTTCAGATATTCGCACTTACGATCTTTCGAGAGACAAGTCACCATCGCGAGAAAATGTTTACATCACATATTGCGATGGAGGAGCATGTTTGATATGCAATAGATTAAAATTTTGAGCGAAATGAAATATATGTGGCAAAACGGTCAAAAAATATTTGCGAAAAGAATTTAGGCCTATACATCTAAAAGAAAGTCTAGCTTAGTCGATAATTGTTCTTCAAGCAGTTATTGCATATTTGTTTGAATGAATTACATGTTCATGTCGTAATGCTTAACACATAAGTGTAGGAACGGGGAGGGCAGGGGGAACGTGCCCCACACAAAAATGAATAAATTGCCCCTTTTCAAAGCGAAAAGTTCACCTTAATTACTGTCAAAGGTGCGAGAATTTGTGTCTGAATTTGCGGACATTTTTAAACAAATATTACAAAAGTGCCTTTTCAAAATGAATACTGCCTGGGCTCAGAGATTCTATCTACGTTTATTATTTTTTTAAATGAAATTAAGATAACTGTTATGTCATTTAAATTGTAGACCTGTAACAAAATATTTCGTTCAAACAAAATTCATTTTTTTGGCTAAGTAATTGCCATACTCCTTACCCCGGACCAAATTAGCCTCATGAGGCATCCCAACAATAATAGTGGGCGGAATTTTCCTACCAAAAGTGGGGCAAAGTCAAAAGTTTGGGGTGGATGGGAGGACAAAATCATGCTAAGATGCAGCCTGTTTACATAGACAAAGGTGACCGATATGGTTGATATTCTCGTTTACATTCACCATGTGGTATATGTTTTCGTATTGTTGGCAGATCTCGTTCATACTTTCAACATCCAAGCTTTGTTATTGGTACGCACGCTAGTTGTTCGATTTAGCGGTGTATGCCTGAGGATTCTTTTGACGCTTGGACGTTCGCAGTGTTTTCAATTCATTGGGTACAGACGCTTCAACGCTTTGTACAGTGAACCATTGCGGCGAAAGATCTGTTACGCTATTATGTTGAGCAATGTAAACGTCTTCCTCGTTGTAATTTGCACAACGACTTCTGACTGTGTACAGCCGTTGCATATGGCTACAGCACACAGTCATATGTTATCTGACTACCCCGTTCCAAGCCTTTTACTTCCCCCTTGATCTTTTCTTTTTTTAGCTACACCCATTACACAAAGTGTAAATTGAGTGGAGCTTGTCAAATTGTACGTGAGCCTGTACAAAGTTTTGTATTAAAATGCATCTAGGTTTTAACAGATATGCTTTTGAGATTCTGGCTCAAGCGAGATTTTTGTATGTGTAAAAAAACATAAAAGTTGTGTGTTTTAATAAGAGATATTTCATGTAGTTTTTAAGTTAAAGCATACTTCATACCAAAAGTAATAGGGGTGTGCAGCCTACCAAGCGAAAAACATACCCTATGACAAATTTTTTGGTAACTGCAGTATTAAATTATACAATTTTTAAACCCGCAATATAAAAGAAGTCAATTTTGATACCCGCAGTAGGCTATGAGTATTCAACAAATATATTGTAAAAATTGATTAGCAGTACAAAATTGACACAGTAAAACCTCATGTTTTGGGACCTGCACTATGAAATGATGAAAAAAAGACTATTTTACTATAAAAGAAAAAAAAAAAAGAAAAAAAAAATTAGATATTTTTTTATAGTGAAAAAAGACACCTGCACTACGAAAATGGTACAAAAAAAGGAACCCGCTCGGGCAGCACATATACATATACCTCACATATGGAAGTGCTTCCCCTCTTTCCCTAGAGTAGAGTATTCAATGGGGCATCTCAGGGCTGCTAGTAAGGTTGTAACGGTTATCCGTTGATGTTTGTTCTTTTATCTGTTTGAAAATTATGCTCCATGTTATTTAAATTTTTATGTTTGTTTTTTAAAGTTTGCATAAATTTACGAAACCATCTAACGAACCTTCTTGTGTCAAACTTTACCTACTAAAAGTTATTGCCTTCACATTTTACCCGGGTCTAATTGCATAACACAACATTTCCACAGTATCTGGGATCGGATGCATGGAACGCAGGTAGCTTGTGCTCATGAAGGCACTAGGCCCAGGCTAGTGCTCATTAACATAACCAGTAATAAGGTCAGTGGGATAACGTACAAACTTTTTTCACATTCCAAGTGCAGTGGAAGGTTGAGAATAATTTAGTGGGCCATGCAATATTTTGAGGGGAATCCCACGTTAAATCAGAACTGCGCATGTCTCAGACACCCTGGATATCTCAAGCACGAGATATTGCAAACTTGCTGTGTGTGTGAATAAGGATTTTTATTTAGACTAGTTTTAAAAATTAGCATAAGTCCAACAGTCTGGGGCTAGCTAAAACGGCCGTTGGACTAGTGGAATTTAAGTTCTGAACGCCCATTGGGCTAGTCCATAAAACAGATAGAATGATCTAGAATTATGACAGAAATAGACAAGACAGCATATCTACAAGTTCTAGCTGACTTAAAATGTTGATATGTACGCTATAATGTTTGCAATTTTTCCGATTTAAATCCTATTCCGTCCGTATACCAAGTTTTCATTACGTAAGTTTACAGATCATGCATACACATTTTTGTATACATAGTCACGCACTGGTAGTGCAAAGAATGTATACACTCACAGTGTTTGCAAAACGTTTGCACAAGTTTGTGAAGGGTTGCCAGAGACTAGGGCTTGGGGCATGCGCATTCATTGATTGTATGTTCTGGATAGTGTTTGCACCGGGTCCAGAAATTGGACCGGATACCCGACCTGCATTATCGGTCGGGTATTCGGGTATCCGACCTGCCGACAAGGCCTTTTTAATATTTTTCGCGAAAGTAGTATGTGTTAAAATCTAACAATGTACCTTGTAAAATCTTGCGACATTTCTTGTTTTTTAATCGTATCTTTGTTTTTGTGAATAAAGAAATAAAATACAAATGTTTCTAGTCTCTTTTATTGACCTGTCTTCATAAAATACTGTACAATAATAATATACTCAATTCCTCAAATTTCACGGAACGGGTGTTTTCTAGAATAATACGCGATTCCACGGACCTGTTATGTGCACGCTCAGTAGCACGTAACAATTTCATTTAAACACAACCTGTAATTGGTTCATAATAGGTGTTGCATTTTTTTTCAGCAAATAGCAAACACGCTTTCAAAATAGTTTGGTAATGTACAACCTCAAAGTCCGCAATATATTTTTTCTGCAGCATTACACACACTGCTTGTTGCATGCTGGTTTGTATATCTTTTTTTTACAGCGATGTTTAGAGAGTTTAGGTTTTGTGCTACTACTACTAGTGTACCTACGTTACTAGCCAAATTGCTCGTTCAACATCATTTTTGCGATCTGTGACAATATTTTATGATTGTTTTATTGCATTGCGTTGAAATAGAAAGAAAACAAACACTTTTATAATTCTTGTAAGTTAAGATTTATTCTATTAACATACAATTCTGAAACAGAAACTGTTTGCAATTGGTAATATTATGAAAATCCATACCCGAGTTGTATTTTCGGAAGCGAGTAGAAACTCAATCGGTCGGGTACCCGGATATTTCGGGTACCTGTGTGAGCACTAGTTCTGGAACGTGATTAATAAATGGATTTCCCCTGATCTAATTAAAATCTCGCAACTTTTTTGCACGTACGTGGAGGGCTTTGATCCTTAGACTTATTCGCGGGGATGGGAGTAGATAATTTGCATTGCACTATTAATGTTAGAGCTGTGACCGTTTAGCGTGTACTCGCTACACGCTCGCAAATCTTGTAAACGTTTACTAAATACTTCATTGCGAGTAATCGTTTTTCATACATTATAGGCCTAGTGTCTTGCCGTTAAAAATCAATATTCATGATTCAAATCACACACACATTCGGCTGACAAAATTCCAATCAATGATTTTTCACAAACTGTTAACCCGATTAGCATAATCTTTTATAAATGTGCGAATCACAAATGCGCAGTAATCACCAATGAATGGGGATATTGTGCACTTTAATTTCGCCGAAAACTGAGTAATCTAACTTGTAAAATGCACCGCGAATGTGCAGCAGTAAACAGTGAAACTAACAATAGGCCTAACGTTAGGCCATAAGGCTTTAAATCCCACGCAATTAAGGCCCGTTTTATCGACCAAAAAACACTTGAATCGTGACAATCAGTACATTTACATGTAAATATTACCTGATGAGTCAAATAAATTTTGCAAAAAAGAAAAAATATTGCATAATAAATAAACAGAAAAAGGTTTTAACAAAGCTGAAATTCTGCATGCTTCGCAAAGAAGGCGGCCATTTTTTCGAGAGGACTAATATTTCAGAACTTCCTGGTGGTGGTAGCGTAGTTTTGAAATGTTCTACGGCGAGGTATATTAGGCCTCAGTATGCAAGATTTTCACAGAACTTTGAAAGCCGTAGCGAATAGGACAAACAAGTTACGCGATGTAGAGTTTAAATGACATTGAAAGGAAGTTATCTGTTCTTTCTAAACTGAATTTCCATGCATATTTTCCATAAAAATGATGATTTGTACTGTAGAAGTAAACTTTTTACGATTTGGAAAGCAAAACTCAGCGTCTATTTGGGCAATGCAGTCAGTACTTTTGCCATACTAGTTGCGCGATTTTTTTACTTCGCCTCGTAGTTTTGGAGCAATTTTGGTGTATTTCCGAAAATTACGGTACTAAACTCGTGTACACGATACACGCTCGCTTTTTATGGCGTGTACACGTTTACTAAAATCCCTAAACGTTCACAGCTCTAATTAATGTACAGTAAATGTTTAATTGTGTTTTTCTTAATTGCGCCGGCAACTGAAATTTTTTTCTTACAAAATGATATTGATAATTATGATATTACGGGGGATTTTCATTTTCATTTTGTTGTTGTTGGAATGGCCATGAACATTGCTATATCGTGAGGTTGTGAAGTGTGATGATGTTTTGAAGAAAAAAACAATGCCGTTACCTGATTGTTAGCTTTTGTACCAGTCATTTTAAATTTGTTCTCAATGTTTGATGTATACAATTAAACATAGTAAAGTCAAAGCCTGACTGCCCGACCCAGAGGCTGAAACTTAATATCATGAATGCACTTCCACGTGTATCAGAAGTTTTTCCTGCAAAAATCTTCCACAGACTTTAAAGTTAACACCCTCAAACTTCCTTATTTGGCATGAACACAAAAGGTCTTTACAGATGGACAGTTATATTGTAAGCAATCAGGTTTATCAACTTTGGCATGATTATGTTAATGAGCCCAAGCTCAGCTCTACAATGTTGCTTTGCACACAAATATTTGAATGGCATGGTCTTACCGTTGATCATTGCGCTAACGGGAATGCCGATGCGCTATAAGTACATAGTGTGAAAAGATAGTAAGTCTGTGTAATATTATAGGTACCTGTAGTGAATAAGTGACCTATATATCCCAATGCTTTTATAAATAAATTATACAATCACAGAGTAATAGCGACTTTGAAACTATATTGTAAATATTGAAAACATGAAAGTGGAATGTTTCCCTTGATTTTTAAAATAGGAAAACTGGGTCGTATCTAGGCCTATTTTAGGGAAGCTTCTAATGAACATTATTGATAAACAACATTTTCCATACTTTATTGTTCAAGCTCTTTTGTGTAAATAAATTGATATAAACAAATTGTTAATGAAACATTCTTTAATTGTATGATTGATTTATGCAAAAATTAATAATTAAGGTACAAAATACATCTGAATGAGTTGCATTTACATTTAATTTGATCTATGGTGTATCATTTATTTTGCATGAAACATAATAATAACTTTTGGTGTGACACTGGCTGTTGACGTTGTTGAACTGTAAGTGGGTGTCATGACAATGCAATGGAAATGTAACAATAAAATCACAAGATTAATACTGTAGAAAGTCGGGCTAGTACAAAATTAAATCGGGCTAGTTGAAAATATAGCAGAGATGCCTGACAGGCTAGTCAAATCAAAATGCTAATTTCGGACCTACATTTTATGGCGGATTAGGCCTACTTAACTTTGTTGAGAGTGCTTGGATAATTATCAGGATTATTGAAAATAAAGCTTGTTTGAAATCATTTTGCAGGATTGCTTATGGTATGTTCCTAACATATCTTCTTCAATGAAGTCTCTCGAAGTCATTTCATTATGTGTAATGAAACTGTTTGAACCCTCGGTGGTGTGCGTTCTCTTTCCATTAGTACCATTTATTTTTTATGAATTTTTGGCTTGCATTTATCAGTTAGAATATCAATTTACCACTATTGTTTCCACTCATTGGGTGGAACTTCTTTGTTCACTCAGTACTCAGTTTTGCCTACATGAAACAAGTATTGCCTACTAAGTGAGGTGTTTATCTTACTACACTTCAAATGGCAACCATAGCCTAGAGTTAGTGTTGGGCTGCATAGGAAAAACTCTTTTTTGACTCTTTAAAAACTCTTGCATCCCTGGTCATGAAACTAAAAAAAAAATCAAAATCTTTCTTCCTTGGGTGCAAAATCAGAGTAAATTTGAAGCTATTTTGAGCTCCATGTTAGACTTAACACTGTTTGATTGCAGCCTCTACCAAATTTAATGATATTAGTAGCTAATCAATAAATGACTAAATAACAGTTAATATATTTTTGGAAGATATTTTCATCACAAATTTCAAATTTGTTTATTATGAAATGTAAATAGTTTGATTTAACTAATAAAAATGGTTTGATTTTGGTATTAAAAAGAAAAAACTATGGCACTTCATTTTTATGGCCTCAAAAAGTGTCTCAAAATTTCCTTGATTTTGTTAACCTTTTGAATTATTTTTGAAGGGTGTGGATTTTTAACAAATATATCTTGCCATTTTTAAGAGTTTCATGACCAGGGACCCGAGAGTTTTAAAATAAGAATACAAAAATGTCAAAATTTAAGGTTTTTGCTTTGTAGCCCAACACTAATGACTCCTATGTTTGCCATTTAAGTGTGGTCTATAAAGTACACTACATGTAGGCAGGGTTAGAAAAACTTTTCCTGCTCACCTAAACACATTTGTAGTGAATAGAAATATAACATACTGTGGTACTCACCACACTTAATTAAGGCATGGTTAGTGAACTTTGCTTTGATATTCTTAACAAATTGTTTTATTCCAGGTAACATACAATACTGTCTTGTGCTTTATTTCATGTAACATACTTACAATACTGTCTTGTTTTTTTTCTACTATAATTTAATGGCCCTACAGTAGGCCCTTGCCCTCCACACACACACACACACAAAGTGGTAATTCCATGTAAATCCAAAATATAAATCAAAGTTTGGTTGTTAGCCATCAACTTTTGAGTTGTACTGCAATGTTTTTGCATAGGTACGGTCATGAAGTCAGGCCCAGAAAACGGGCAATACAAAAAGCGCAAAATATTCCAATTTCAGTTGTGTTGGTGAGGAGTTGAAATTACTTAGCAAGTAAGCAGAAGTAATGGTTTCATTATATATACTCACCCGGTTGTATAAATGATTGGCGAGTGACTTTTGGCATTTTCCAACCCTGCTACTAGGCCTTCTAAAAATTAGAGTGGAAAAATCCAAGCCAAAGCGCCAAGCGCGGTAAATTCTAGATCTGTCATTTCTTAATTCTGTAAGTTTACTATGGTCAATTTATTGCGTCTTTATGTGTTTATTCTAATATTTACGCTATGTTTAGAATTTTACTGATGATTTAGATTTGTGACACTTTGATTGTGCAAGTTTTAAATATGATTATTTATTGAAGTTTATTTCAACCAGTATAACAGCTATCCTACATTGCACATGTACGTTTTACACATGGAACAAAATAAGGGCCGGTCGCTGAGTTCCCAAAATGGACGTAACTCATTATGCTGACAACAATGGCTGCCAAGCAAACGTTGAATTTTATTGAATTTATCATCATTTTATAGGTCTATGGACAGGTACACAAGTTTTCTGTTGAAAAGTGTTCCAAAAAGAGGATTAAATTCTGAGTTTAGTAGTCTTTGAATTTTGAAATTCAATATGTAGTTTTCAAGTTACGAGTACTGTAAGCAAACTCTCAAATCGCTTTAATATATTGAAAAAATGTGATGTATGAACAGGAAAAGGACTCAAAATTCGTTTTGGTTCTGATACTAATAGCATAAGGTAGGGATGTACCGGATATCCGGTCCGGCCGGATTATCCGGCCGGATTTGGGGAAAAAATCCGGTTCCGGTTCCGGCCGGATTTTTTTCCAAATCCGGCCGGAACTGGATTTTTGGCAATTTTAACAATTGAAGATTTACATTATGAGACTGTGGTACATTACAACTATATGAAATATAAAACAAACATGAATATCTGGATTTTTCTCGGTATAGATAATGTATTTTCTTCTTGAAAACACTGAACAAATTGGCGTATGTTATGCGTATGATCATTTAAAACGGAATAAAGACATGTAGCTGTTTGAAATCAATAGAAATTTTGAAACAGATTGGGCTGTAACAGATAATAAATAAAACCACACCAGTTGTTAACAATTTTACAGTTAGAGACATTAATGAAATTTGTAGATAAAAGTACATGTACATATAGGTTGACTGAATTTGTTTTCCACAATTTTTCATTGCTTAGATTCTACTGCTATTGAAAAAGAGAAAATGTTTTTTCCCGCACTTATCTAAGCAAACTGTTTTACAAGTAATTCAGGGTACCAAGGTGTTTTAATGAAATAACACAAAAATAATTCAGAGAATAATTACTTTCCAAATGTAAAACATGAAAGAATTCGTATCCATTTCTATTCCCTTGTTACTGTCCTTAATTATTTTAGTTTAGTTTTTACACAATTTGCACATACATGCACTTCAAATACATGTTAAGGTTAGATAAATGACCCTTTCCTCCCCCCATAGTGTCATTTGACTTTTTGACTTCCTCAGTAAGAACACATGTATGACAGTCTCAAGTTTTATAATATTAAAGATGTTAGGATTAATCCAGAACTTTCACTAATTTTGATTTGATTTCATCACAATATGCCCAATAATTATTATTTTCCAAAAATTTTGGGTTGCTAGCCATTAGTAGCCAACTTGACAATCCCCTGCCCCCACCCCTTTCCCTTTGTTTCTTAAGATTATGAGAATTGTTGTAAGCAATGAAAAATCCGGTTCCGGCCGGATTTTATCCGGCCGGATTTCAACCTGGATCCGGCAAAATCCGGTTCCGGCCGGATCCAAAAATTTGGATCCGGTACATCCCTAGCATAAGGAACCTATGCAGTCATGTGTATGTATGTACGGAAAGGTAAACCTGTGTGTGTGTATGTATGTGTCTGTGACAGCCAGCTCGTAAGCACGATATCTCAAGAACTATACCCCGGATTCATGTCATATGTGGTATACAGTAAATTTGCCCTATTACTTTTTGTGGTAATGTCTTGCATATTAATGAGTAGGCGGAGCTTAATGTAAATATTTTGAAATGCTCATATTTTTTGGTGTTATTATGTTAGCTAGTGTGTACAAGTTCATGGTACAAAAATGTTGAATTTAATATGCGTAGTAGGCGGGGTTTAATTTGGTTTGGTAAAAAGACTATGAAAGGACAACTGGATTCTAGAGCTGTGAACATTTAGGGATTTTAGTAAATGTGTACACATCAAAAAATGCGAGTGTGTATCGTTTACACGTGTTAAGTACTGTAATTTTCGGAAGTACACCAAAATTGCTCCAATTTACGATAAGAATTAAAAAAAATTGTGCAACCAGTATGGCAAAAGTATTGACTCCCATTGCCTAAATACACTGGAATTTTGCTTTCCAAATTGTGAAAAGCTTATTTCTACAGTATAAGTTAACATTGATAAGTTTTTGACTAACTCTGGGCATCTTTGACTTTTTTTATTTTTGCGGTGGTGGTGTTAATTTGGGTTTTTTATGGGGTGACTGACCTTTCTTAGCCCGTAATCTTGTTATGTTATGTTACTGGAAATTCAGTTTAGAAAGAACAGAAAATTTCCCTTTAATGTCATTTAATCTCAACATGGCGTAATTTTTTGCCGTACTCGCTAGGGCTTTGACTGAAAATCTAGCATACTATGATACCTCCCCGTAAAACATTTTAAAACTACGCTACCACCCTGGAGGTATTGCTAATGTCAGTCCTCTGGAAAAAATGGCCGCCATGCTTGCGAAGCATGCAGAATTTCAGCTCTGTTGAAACTTTTTTTTTTGTTCGTTTATTTTGCAATATTTTTTCTTTCGTGCAAAATCTATTTGACCCATCAGGTAATATGTACATGTAAATGAAGTGATCGTCACGATTAAAGTATATTGACCGTGTGTTTTTGGGTCGTTTTAACAGCTTGTAAAACGGGTCTTGATTGAGTGGGATTAAAGCCTTACGTAACTTATGGCCTATTGTTAGTTTTAACAGTTCACTGTTTACTGCTGAAAATTTGTGGTGCATTTCACAAGTTACTCGGATTTCGGTGAAATCAAAGTGCAAAATATCTTCATTCATAGGTGATTACTGCGCATTTGTGATTCTTGCATTTAAGAAGGATTATGTTAATTGGGTTTACAGTTTGTAAAAGTCATTGATTGGAATTTTGTCAGTGGAAGGTGTGTGTGATTTGAATGATATTTATTTTTAATTGCAAGACTCAAATATGAAAAACGATTACTCGCAATTCAATAATTTGTAAATGTTTACTGCATTTGCGAACATTTAGTGCAGTACTGTACACGGTCACAGCTCTACTGGATTCACGTCATGTGTGGTACACAGGTAGCCCATGGTCTGTAGCTGTTTTATTATTATTGTTTTTGGTGGTGATGTCATGCACATTAAATGAGTAAAAAATGTAAAAATCCTGAAATGCTCATATTTTAACAATCACATGTCTGTTTTTCATATTTTGTTGTAATTATGATGTTAGCTAGTTTGTATGTGTTCATTTGTATGTGTTCATGGGCTATAGTTTCTCTTTCTGGTGTAACAAGTTCATAACCAGTAGGCCTAGACTACTTATAATTTGCTGTACAAAATGTTGTGAAATGGTGAATTTAACCAATTTTGATGAAACTATTTTCATGATTTATAGGCTTGTAGCATATTTTCTTCCAATCAAGTTGTTGCATGCAGCTGTTCATAGATCTGAATTTGTTTGTACTGTAGGCCTACAAGTGGCCGTGATTGATAAAGGAAATGAAAAAATCACAACCCAGTCGGTATTGTCAATTGAGTTAGCAGAAATGTACAGTAACAGTTGTAAATTAATTAGAATTTTGTGGAATCATTGTAAGATTACAGTCATTGAATCAGCTGATGTCTGTTTGCTGTGACAATACAAACAACTACAATAGTGGTTGTCACCAAGTCGTAATGCAACAATTGAGTTACTGAAGAGTTTGTATTACCTACCTAGCTAGACATACAGAAGGTTTCTTAAATTCCAGACATCAGTTATATGCAAATGATTATGAGTGGGCTAGAAGAGGTACACAGATAACTCTGTGGGATAATCCAACAGGAAGAAATGCTGCACAGTTGTTGTACTGTAGCTTCTGATTGAAGTTTGAGGGTGAATAAATGGGAAGTTAAATTGTGAGAGTTGTGGCAGTATCCAACAGTCTGAGAATTTGATCGCGAGTGAAATATTCATGGTGATCCCTAAATAAGTATGTTATTGAAAAAAAACCTGGAAAAAAAAAAAAAAAGATCATTTAAACATGATTTAATTAATATGCTTTTTTTGGTTTCGATGCTAACAGCATACGGAACCTACATGTACAGTATGCAGTCATGCTGGCGTGTGTATAGGTGTGTGTGTGTGTATGTATGTCTGTAACAGCAAGCTTGTAAACACGATATCTCAATAACAATAAACAGCATTCATGTCATATTTGTTGCACAGATAGCCCATTGTCTATAGATGTGCCCTATTGTTTTTGATGATGATGTCATGCATATTAAGGCGAGGCTTAAAGTAAAAATCTTGAAATGTTCATTTCTTAACAGCGACATGTCCGTTTTGTTTCATGTTTGGTATAATTATGATGTTAGCTGGTGTGTACATGTTTATGATGTAAGAGCGGTGAATTTCATTAATATTTATAGTGGGCGGGCTTTAATGTGATTTTACAGAAAAGAACTTGTAAACATGTTATTTCAAGAACAGTAAACTGGAGTAATATGGTACACAGATAGCCCATGATCTGCAGATATGGCCTAATGTTTGTGGTGGTGATTTAATGCATATTATTAAGTAAAAAATTTGAAAAAGTGATAAATGAGCGACTAAGTCCGTTTTGCATCATATTGGGCATGATAATTTTGTTGGTTGTGTACATGCTTATATTATCAACAGGTGTCATTAGTATGCATGGTGGGCGTGGCTTAACATGAAAGTGCTAAATGATGTAAACGGATTTATGCTATATGTGGTACACAGATGGGTCATGGTCTGTACGTATGTTCTAATGTAGGTGGAGCTTGCTGACAAATTCTTGAAATAGAATAAATGAGCAATCATTTCTGCATCATACTTGCTTTGATGATGTCAACTTTTTTATTGATCTGCATGGTGGATGTGGCTTATGAATAAATATGGAACAAATATTTTATGATATACAATTACATGACAGTTAATACAAATTTTGCAAATCAATCAGCTTATGAAGAAGCATCAAAACCACGAAACCTTTTGGTTCTGGTTTCATATTTGACATAATTGTGATGTTAGCTGGTGTACAATGCTGGTGTACAATGACATGAGGTAATACAAAACTTGCAAATCAAGCAACGTATGAAGAAAAGAAAAACATTGGAACCACAAAACCTTTTTTCAGGTTCTGGGTTTAGAGGATTAGACAATGTTCCATTGTAATGTAAATGACTCCATTAGATACAAACTTTTCTGCTCCATCTATCTGAAAAAGAGACTACATGTATTTTATGTTGCATTATATAATTTACTGTGATTTAGGTATATAACAATATAAGGCGGTGGTCACACACAGATCACAATTATGAAGACAATCTAGACAAAAGCCCTACAAAAAGGGGTAAAGTAGTAAAGAGGCAATAAACAATTATAAAATCAAAGAATGTCTATGGTCAAATTTAAGTACACAAATTTATTACAGGTCCCCAGTTTAACGTTTTCAGAGGGGTGCTTCACCGTACCCCTTACTGCCTCCATCCTGCCCCTTTTCACTAAGAACCCTACATTTTGGTTAAAGAACTTACTTTTGAGAACTATTTTGCCTTCTTTTCCATGCTGATTATAGTTCCGCTGGCACTATAATAAGATGCAGGGGCACTACCAGCATTGATTATTCCCTTGTTACATTTCAAAGTGTGCATTCAAACCTGCCTCCAAAGTGCCCTTGATGCCTTATAAATGCCCCTTTTGGTCAGTGATATCTCTGCCCCTTTCTGGATCAAGCTAGGGCTTTGTATTACACTGTTATGTTGATAAAGGCTGCCAGAAATGTTTCCACTTTATACTAACTGTTTGTTGTAGGCCCTATACTATAAAAAGCTCATTTCATAACAATTCAGTTATACATTATCATTTTGGTCATACATCCTTGGTTTGGTTGATTATTCTAACAATAACTCAGACTTTTCAGAATATTAAATAAAATATCATGTTAAATTGTATCTTTCCTTACTTTGACAGTTTTTATTAATTTTTAGAAAAATGTTACTTAAATTTAAGCTATTATCAACACCTTCTTAAGAAATAAGTCTGGCCTTATTATTAGAATAATCCGGCTGGATTTTTGTTCAGATCCGACCGGAGCAGGATTTTTTGTCTCCTATCTTGGATACCCAATGCATCCCTACTGAAAATAATGATATGACCTTTCCAGAAATAAGCGAGAAGGTACTGTACAGTAGATAATCCTGAACAGATCAGAATGGGAGTGGGCATAACAGATCAAGCTTTAAGAAAGAAATCTCATTAAACTTGGTGGAGGTGGATGAGATATGGGGAGTTGATACAGATGTGATATAAAGAAATTTACTTCTAGTTATACCTTACCTTCCATGCTATTAATATGCAATCTGGTCATATGACCTGATTCTAACGCACCTCTAACCGACCTTAAAAAATGTAGTTACTAGCCCAGTCCTGACCTCCATATTACCTCTACTAACCCTCACTTCTTTTCAGCGTGTTGTTTTCACAACATCGCTGAAACTGGTCAAATTTTCCTTTAGAAAAATTTAACCTTTTTCTAACAATTTTCTCCTTTGCAGCTTCTACCAGGCAGGTTTTTATGCTGCTCTTTCTTATCCAGTTTGCCTTTTAAAGTCTTCTGAGGTACAGTAAGACGAGGTAGCCATGGGTCTGGGATTTCTTTGGTCCGACTCACAGGACCCTCCCGTGTAGCCTACACTTGGGATATAGTATTTTTGTCTCCATCCATACATAGTGGGTGGCTACTTTAAAAGAGTTCCACTTTTGCGGCGGGTGTTTTTAGGCCCTACAGTACCTAGTGTGCATGTCTAGTGGACTTCTTGTCCCTTGGTTTAAGTGTTTTTCACCCTCGGCCCCACCCTCCCATGAGGAGATCCTAGCGTTGTACTATGCATTGTATTAACATGTTAGGATATCTTCAGTACAGGTTCTCGTATGCATTAGGCCAATTTCTTCAATCGATGTTGGCGCATGCGTATTGGGTGGACGTCACCACAGGGTGTTCGAGGAGTCTGCTTCTTACAGCTCCAAGGAGCTACAGTTGTTACAAGAGAGCCTATAATTTAGGAGCTACAGTTGTTACAAGAGAGCCTATTTTTTATTTAACGTTACCAGTATATATCGTGTATTCGTTTTTCTCGCATATAATTAGGACAAAGTTTTTAATTTTCAAGTTTAAATTTTGGGGCGTTGGAGAGACCGTGAGGGGGTCTCTCCGTCGTCCTCTTTACAGGAAATCTAATCTTTTCTTTTTATTTCCACAGACGCCAAGTTACTCGGTGGTTCCTGTTTTCCACGCTACCCCCACCCTATTGAAGAATTATGTTCGGTGCATTTTCTCGGGTTTTTAACAATTTTGATAATAAATTCTTCTGATAATTTTTTGTTGATGTACTAAATTCACGTGGCTTGCCTCTCTATGTATGACGAAGGGTCGTAGGTACATCCCCCGTAGGGGCGTCTTGGTGTAAGTGTATATGTATGCATTCATATATATATATTTTTACTTTTCAGATAAATGCCAAGAGGCGATATAAATCAATTAGTCTCAGAGTTTCTACTTACGCGAGGGCCACCATCTTGATAGAGAACTGAGTCGTGTAGGCCTGTGTTTGTAGTATACCTTGTTAACTTTTTCCTGATTAACCCCCTGGAGGCCTCTGACTCGATAGATTACTGAGTCGGGAGGGCCACGGGTGCGGTCTATCAGACGTAAGTTACCTGAGTCTATATTAATAAGCTAAAGTGGCGTTCTAGATGTCACTTAGAATAAACCACCATCAGGAAGCGCCCCCTTCTCGATAAGATTACTGAGTTGTGGGAGGCACGGATTTTTAGTGGGTAAACCCTTTGTACACCGCTGTGGTCCACGGTTCCGCGATTGGGACCGGTAGGGCCATGTAAAGGCGGTACCCAAAGAGGTTATACGTGAGTCACAAGTGATTTCACGGGTCCTTTCTGGTCGGTAAGACTCCGTTGATCAGATCCATACGGTTCCACAGCCCATGTTCACGGCTGCGTACGGATCCGTGACGGCTCCGTACAGGTCCATTGGATGGTTCCATCAATATCATGGACACGGAGGACAGGTCCCAGAGTGTCGGTGCGTCAGGCACCCAAGATGTCCCGTGATGCATAGCATGTAAACGCTTCTTTAAATTACGCTCCAATGACATCCATCTCACGTTTTACACGTGTAGATAATGCTGCGAGTCGAACCCTTGTACTCTATGCAGCGACTGGCATCAAGCGGCGTGGTTGGAGCACAGACTTTACCGCGACTGGCACGTTAAAAAAGCGGTCAAGAGAGTGGAGAAGCGACGGTCAGATAGGCAGTCTTTGTCTTCACCCCCGCCGCCACTGCCACCCAGGCCCAAACGGCGGAGCCGCCCATTCTCAGCAAGGCACCTGATGACGGGCCCCCGCAGCTGAGTAGGTGTATGCTAACACGTACCCCAGTGGTGCCAAAAAAGGAGAGACAGGGAACGGGAACAGATCAGGACTGTTCTCATTTGCACCGACAACACCAAGGTAGTGGTGTTTATCAACAGACAGGAAGGCACAAGATCCAGGAGTCTTTGGATACAAGCCAAGTCCCTTCTGTCTCGGTGCATGACGAACAAGGTCACACTCCAGGCGGTCCACCTGCCGGTGATTGCGGATGTTTTTGTTGGTTCAGTTTAACCTGAATAAATCCATCAGTACAGTCAAGAGGTTCAGGACAACCATAGCAGCTATCCACCGGGGCTTTCTAGATGGCTTGACCATCACCGACGCACAGGCTGTGGAAAGATTGATTAAAGGAATGGTTTTACAAAGACCTTCAGTTCGGAACCTCGCTCCCCCTTGGGATATGCAGGTGGTTCTTGAGACATTAGCACGGGCTTCGTTTGAGCCTTTGCCAGAATGTCCACTCAAGGAACTGACGATCAAAACGGTATTTTTACTCTCCGCGGCCTCTGCTAGACGCACGCTTTTGCTCAAAGAGGGCCATATTCGCTTTGAATCGGGAGGGGGGGGCGTTCGACTCGTGCCTGACCCGGCCTTCTTAGCCAAGAATCATACATTAGCGTTTGTACTGGAACCTATTTTTCTTCCATCGCTTGATATGTTTTTTGACATGGCAGAGGACAAGGCCTGGTGCCCAGTTCGATGTCTCAAACACTATATTAAACGTACGCAATTCTCTCGGAATGACGTCACTGCCTTATTCGTGTCCTTACAAAATTCACATCACGCCGTCTCGCGTGATACGATTTTACGTTGGATTGTTCAGGCAATCACTTACAATAAATCCGCATTATTCACAGAACTTTCCGTTAAGGCATATCAGGTACGAGGCATAAGTACATTAATTGCGCTTTTTGGTGGGGTTCCCTCAACGAGATTCTTTGTGCTGCGGTACGGAAAACACCAGCCACGTTCATCTCCGCACATCTGAAGGATATACCAGACTATCAAGGCGGAGTTGCAAGGGCCGTTCTTTCAAGAGGAGGACCACCCCTTTCTTGAGGTGAATATTCTTGTTTTCAATTATTCACATTCTCTTGTTTTGTTGGAGTTATTACGTTAAATTTCTTAACGTCTTAGTCGCTCACTAACGGGTTTGTTTCGGCTGCTGTTCTGGCACGTTTAATTCGTTTCTTTTTACTAACGAAACATTTTGTCCATTCAGGCTCTTTCTATTTCGTTCTATTCCTACTAACGAAACTTTGTCGTTGTTTTGGCGATTGTTCTTTTATTATTTTACTAATGGAATTTTGCCTTTTATTTCATTTATGTTTTACTAACACGGTTTTGGCAATTTCTGTTTAACTTTACAGACGCTTTGATCCCTAAACTGCTCGGTCTGACGAACCTGGTGAGTTTTGTCATGACGTATTGAGCATTGTTTACAGTTTGATTCTGTTCACTAACGGATTATGTTTGCATGTTTTCGCAGATGTTTAACCGCAGATGTTTAACCTTTGTTCTGTAGACGTTTCACCTCGGTTATTCTCAGCAGAATGCTCTCTCTTCTCTTGTCATAACAAGCAGTGGGTTACTATTTTTGATAGTTCCTATTTGAAGGTCTTTCGTCCGTAAAAGGAGAAGGAATTTCGTCCTTTAAGCAGGATAAGACTAGTCGAGTTTTTCTACCAGCCTGTAGAAAATTGTGCTGCAACCTGAACTCCCTTACTATCTTCGGTTGCAATTTGATTGCATATTTATAGCATGGAAGGTAAGGTATAACTAGAAGTAAATTTACCTCACTTAAGCGTAGCAGGGATATTTACGAGAGTTATTCTTACCTTCCATGCATCCTGGCCTCCCCTCCCCTCTCGTTCAGGCCTCTGTGGAATGTTAAGTGAGGGTTAGTAGAGGTAATATGGAGGTCAGGACTGGGCAGGTAACTACGTTTTTTAAGGTTGGTTAGAAGTGCGTTAGAATCAGGTCATGTGACCAGATTGCATATTTATATGGTAAATATCCCCGTTACACTTAGCGGGGTAATTATTTAGTATGGTGGAATTCCTAAAGTGTGGGTATTGTACAGTAACTCTCTTTAGTATTTACAATGCCTTCTACATTTAGGCCAATCAGGCCAAGGGGTGGTCCGTTCCATTCGTCTGTATACAATACAGTAGATCACAATAATGAAACTGAGATGCAAATCATGTGGTAGGTTGCCCTCATGGAGCTCTGTGAAAGAGCTGTCTTAGGAAAATGTTTGGCACCATAATTCCTGAAAATTCAATACTACATGTCGACTCACCTCAGGACAACCTTCAATCAGTTTAAAACTGATGACCTACTTCAGAAGGTCATGAAGTCAAATCAAGAACTGTCCTTAAAACTTATTTAAGCAGAATAAGTAATACTGTATGTGTAACTTTCTTTTTGCATTCATGTGTGGAATTTACATGGTATTTTTAAGTGATGGACTTGGGATGTTTTTGCAAGTAAAAAAACCTTTACCCAGCTCTCAATGTCATGAGCCTGGATTTTCTAGGGAACATATGTTTAATGCCATAACTCATTTAACCTAACACATTCAATAGGTCAAATTAGTAGCTGTAGAGCCACAGGGTTAAATGCCAAGTCCTTGTTATAGCATTGTCTTTAATTACTCAGTTTGGATAACTTAGCTTTGATTTGTTTGGGCCTCTTGTCTGCAAGTGCAGCTGGTGCAAAACTATCACAATCTGTAATTTATGTTTTTTTGTTTGTTCAGAATTGACAAAATCCAATTGCAATCAGAAAGCTTTTGTGTTTGATTGATCTAAGGCATATTAGCTGTTTTCAATAAAGGGTAGAATATGTGAGTGGGTGGTTAGCTTGAATTCCTCTGTTTAGTTTCAAAGTCAAAGAGTTCTTGCTACTGTAACTCTGGTCATTGTTGATTTAGTTTTCTTCTATTATTTTGATGGTGGTGGCCTCTGGGCTTTTAATGGCAGGACCAACCCTTATAAGCATGTCATCTGTTATTACACCATTGGTAATGGTAGAATGGTAATGTGGCTATGATAACTGTGATTGGATCTTGACAAAAGTCACCAGTTTCCTGATCCAAGATATTGTACTGTATGAAATAGGGTTCATGAAGAATTGGCTTAAATCTAATTTAGTTATTGAGCAAAGATTTTTATATTCATGAGAATTGATTGATCTGAATTTTCATATCGGAGACGTATCTGCGGTTGCATATAGAAAGAAGTACATTATTTGAATATTTCTCGATTTTGAACGGTATGGATATGGTATGAATAACTGGGAACTATACCAAATTTCTCTATACTTGTAGTCCTATCGATTCAGTTTTGATATCGATGTTGATAAGAACCAAGTTTATATTAGTTTTACTGATGATCCTTTACTTTCACCACAGCTGTTGCAGCTATAGCAGCCTAATTAATATTAGCGAAATAGACTATGACTTTTGGGAATTTGGACTCTCGACTGATTCTTTTTGTTTAAAGTAAATAATTATAACATGCATAGATTTGATGAATCGCTTTGTGCATGACCTTAAAGCACTGTACTGTATGTAAAAAAGTCAACGACTATGGTATACATCACTGAATAGGAATATTCCTGTGAAGTTTTATTTTTGTATAAATAATACAGAACTATCAGAAGGAACAATGGTGAAATTCCCATGTTGTAATTCCATGTTGTAATTCCCATGTTGTAATTCCCATGTTGTAATTCCCATGTTGCAATTCCAATGTTGCAATTCCCATGTTGCAATTCCCATCTTGTAATTCCCATCTTGTAATTCCCATCTTGTAATTCCCATCTTGTAATTCCCATCTTGTAATTCCCATCTTGTAATTCCCATCTTGTAATTCCCATCTTGTAATTCCCATCTTGTAATTCCCATCTTGTAATTCCCATCTTGTAATTCCCATCTCTTGTAATTCCCATCTTGTAATTCCCATCTTGTAATTCCCATCTTGTAATTCCCATCTTGTAATTCCCATCTTGTAATTCCCATCTTGTAATTCCCATCTTGTAATTCCCATCTTGTAATTCCCATCTTGTAATTCCCATCTTGTAATTCCCATCTTGTAATTCCCATCTTGTAATTCCCATCTTGTAATTCCCATCTTGTAATTCCCATCTTGTAATTCCCATCTTGTAATTCCCATCTTGTAATTCCCATCTTGTAATTCCCATCTTGTAATTCCATCTTGTAATTCCCATCTTGTAATTCCCCCATCTTGTAATTCCCATCTTGTAATTCCCATCTTGTAATTCCCATCTTGTAATTCCCATCTTGTAATTCCCATCTTGTAATTCCCATCTTGTAATTCCCATCTTGTAATTCCCATCTTGTAATTCCCATCTTGTAATTCCCATCTTGTAATTCCCATCTTCTTGTAATTCCCATCTTTGTAATTCCCATCTTGTAATTCCCATCTTGTAATCTTCCCATCTTGTAATTCCCATCTTGTAATTCCCATCTTGTAATTCCCATCTTGTAATTCCCATCTTGTAATTCCCATCTTGTAATTCCCATCTTGTAATTCCCATCTTGTAATTCCCATCTTGTAATTCCCTTATAATTCCCATCTTGTATCTTGTAATTCTCCATCTTGTAATTCCCATCTTGTAATTCCCATCTTGTAATTCCCATCTTGTAATTCCCATCTTGTAATTCCCATCTTGTAATTCCCATCTTGTAATTCCCATCTTGTAATCTTGTAATTCCCATCTTGTATCTTGTAATTCCCATCTTGTAATTCCATCTTGTAATTCCCATCTTGTAATTCCCATCTTGTAATTCCCATCTTGTAATTCCCATCTTGTAATTCCCATCTTGTAATTCCCATCTTGTAATTCCCATCTTGTAATTCCCATCTTGTAATTCCCATCTTGTAATTCCCATCTTGTAATTCCCATCTTGTAATTCCCATCTTGTAATTCCCATCTTGTAATTCCCATCTTGTAATTCCATCTTGTAATTCCCATCTTGTAATTCCCATCTTGTAATTCCCATCTTGTAATTCCCATCTTGTAATTCCCATCTTGTAATTCCCATCTTGTATTCCCATCTTGTAATTCCCATCTTGTAATTCCCCCATCTTGTAATTCCATCTTGTAATTCCCATCTTGTAATTCCCATCTTGTAATTCCCATCTTGTAATTCCCATCTTGTAATTCCCATCTTGTAATTCCCATCTTGTAATTCCCATCTTGTAATTCCCATCTTGTAATTCCCATCTTGTAATCTTGTAATTCCCATCTTGTAATTCCCATCTTGTAATTCCCATCTTGTAATTCCCATCTTGTAATTCCCATCTTGTAATTCCCATCTTGTAATTCCCATCTTGTAATTCCCATCTTGTAATTCCCATCTTGTAATTCCCATCTTGTAATTCCCATCTTGTAATTCCATCTTGTAATTCCCATCTTGTAATTCCATCTTATAATTCCCATCTTGTAATTCCCATCTTGTAATTCCCATCTTGTACTTGTAATTCCCATCTTGTAATTCCCATCTTGTAATTCCCATCTTGTAATTCCCATCTTGTAATTCCCATCTTGTAATTCCCATCTTGTAATTCCCATCTTGTAATTCCCATCTTGTAATTCCCATCTTGTAATTCCCATCTTGATATCATATTTTTTTTACGAGTTACTGCATTTCATTGACTCAGATCGGCAAGTGTGGTAAAAAGTGACCTCACACTGTATAGTTTGATATCATAGGCAAATCCAAGACTGATGTTTGTGTATTTCTTTGAAAATTAATTGCTCTTCCTAAATTAATGGAAGCTTGTCATGTTTAATGATTGAGATGGGTATAATATGCACTACTAGAATTTTAGCACTCAGTAGAGCACATACCTTCGCCCCTATGCAATTCCAACGTGTCCAATAAATTTCATTAAAAGTTCATTCCCACCAAGAATGGGAAATCCTAGGCCCACCAAGTTTCATTCCCATCTCTTCCTTATTTTTCATCTGTATTGCATTCTGAATACTTCAGAATCATCTACCATCTGATTGATTTCTTTCAAAGTCAAATCATTGTTTTCACTTTTATTCAGACTCAACATTTATTGTTTAAGTTCTTTTCAGGCAAGATGCAGAGACCACTTGATTTTATTTTTTTTGAGTCTAGAAAATTGATTGTTTGGATTACCTTTCATAGCATGAACTCATTGTTCAACACATTTCAGTGGGAAGTTTATAATAAATCTTGACAGATCTCACCCTATAATAGCCCCACCCCTCCATTGCTGCCCTCCCCCTGTTTCAATATATCCCCACCCTCCATTGCTGCCCTCCCCTGTTTCAATATATCCCCACTCCTCCATTGCTGCCCTCCCGTTTCAATATATCCCCACTCCTCCATTGCTGCCCTCCCCTGTTTCAATATATCTCCACTCCATTGCTGCCCTCCCCAGTTTCAATATATCCCCACTCACCCATTGCTGCCCTCCCCTGTTTCACCACTCGTCTATTGCTGCCCTCCCCAGTTTCCCCCCACTCCTCCATTGCTGCCCTCCCCTGTTTCCCCCACTCCTCCATTGCTGCTCTCCGACCAGTTTCGGTATGTACCAAAATGTAATCACTTCATTTCTGCAGTAACAAAACCACAGCAAATTGATTAAAAATCTTTAAGGTTTATCGGTTGTTGAGATATGTTAATGACAAAGGAACAGAGACAAAAACATAACCTTCGTCCAACTTTGTTGGTGGAGGTAAATATAAGAACGTGATTTGCCCATCTGCTTGTGAACATTAAGCTTGGGCAATATTTATCATTATACTATATCGATATATTGCCTGAAAAATATCGATATAATCTAAATATTAATATGCAAATTATATGATGTGATACTTGAATCATAGTTACTGTTCTCTACAAGGTCATCTCATCTCAGCACACACAAAAAAAAATCAATTGAAAATGTTTGTGGAAATTAACAGAAATTATTGCAAAATATGTACATCAATCTTTAAACAAATATCCATTATGCTCAAAAAAAAAATCTGCTTACATGTGTGTTTCTTTCTTAGTAGTCCATGTATCGTGTATAATTTCTGAGCCTGAACATAATATCGATATGACCCATGAACTTAATCTCGGCCATATCAATATGGGTCAGTATCAAAATATGTTGAAATATTTATATATCGCCCAAGCTCCAACATACACTCTTAAGTCAAAGAGAAACTTGTTTTTTTCTCAATAAAAATACATAAAGACTTGTCTTGGATTAGCCTTTATGACAGGACATTTTACTCACCAGGTTAAACTAATAAAATCTTTAAAATGCCATAATTTCAAAATGAAATCAGATATCAAGATAGGTTTTACACCAATTTGTTTCTTTAATAGACCTCTATTATACAAATTAAAAGGACAATTCACGGGAATACTCCTACAACATTTTATCCTTTAAATTGTTTGTTTGCAGTTTAATACTTAGAATGTGCTTCAAAAATTGGTATCGGAAGAAGGGTAACAGATTTTTGTTATCCCTTTCATACTCTGAAACATATGAGACCAAAAAATAGTAAGAATGGTTATTAGTAAGGGGAATTTTGTTGGGTTGGTATCCATATACAACAAACAAACAATAAGGGTCATCTGAGGTGCTGCATATGCAGCACTGTACAACATGCAGTATTCCATCATGTCAGCTAGAGGTGCAGGGACCAACAACCACTTGCCATACACTGCATGTACTTGAAGAATCTTGATTCTTAATACCTCTAGAGGTCATGTAGGAAAGGCAGGTCTTTATTTGTAAATTGAAGGTTCAATTATTGATCAAAGGTTCCTACAATACACCCCCTTGAGTGGCTTGGGATATAGCAAAGTAAATACTCACATGCAAATGATCAAAAATGCTGTCAAGTTATGCTGTGGGTTTGTGTCTTTGTGAAGATTTTGAAAGTCATCATTGCACATATTGCCTTGGTGTGGCTCTGTACAAGGTAGGATTGAGGTCCGGGGTTACACTCTTCAAAGATAAGTTAATGTCATTTTCTTTGGTACAAGTCCTGCCCACCAGGTCATTTTTGGCGAGTTGTACTTTCATTTTGAAAATATTTACCTTCACTTCTGTGGTCCCTAAAATAAAATCTATTCCATGCAGGGTTATGATGGAAGTCACCCTGCATTTGTTACTGTGTTAGTTAATGTTGGGAAAATATTAACATTTAACATGTGTTTGTCACTTTTTTTTGTTTTTTGTCTCTTTTTTTGATAATTTGGCCCACAAAGAGAGTACTGCGAATTGACTTTTAGGAAGATGAAAAATAAAAGGGTGAAACTTGCTGTGCTTCTGACTGTTTTTGGCAGATTTTAAAACTTAAGTGTGGTTTATTTGGAAATTTTTAAGATGCCCCACATTTTGATATCGAATACTCTTTGTTGCAAAAACATTGAGGGGGTTTAAAACAGATCCAAAAATGTGCATTTCTCCCCCAAACTTGTCTGTTTTCATCGTTTCTGAGGAGTAAAGTGTGGGCTTAGTGTTACAGTACTTCACAGGATTGGACGTACATGTATCTGATACTTTGAATGGTCATTTCTGGCCAAAAAAGTTTAATTTGAGGAAAGTTTAACAGTAATGTTATATAGATTTTTTTCCATTTTCAGCTCAAGTTCAAACTGACTGATGAAATGTTTTGTGAATTACATCCTGCAATTAGCAGTTGTTAGTATCATAAAATCATGTTTACTAATTGATGAAATATAGATCAGGGTGATTTTGTATCATGGCGGAATAACCCAACCTTCATCATGAAGACATGAACAAAGTGTGTGCTGTACAAAAAAGTGATATGTTAAGGTCAAAGCTAATTTTAATTTTTGTTGTTGCTAGAAACTTTTAGAGCCATTACACTTAACAGCAGAACCTCATAATTATATATGCTTGCTCTACTTAACTAAGTACTTCTTTAAATTCACTTCAAATGAGCAGTCAAAGAAAATGGTATCTCTACATCTTTAAGAAAGCTATTTGTTTACAGTGTTTAAGGTTATTTCAAAAGGTTAATTTTGAGTAATTCCTCCCGATCTGATATTCTGTACATACAGTGCTAGTTTCAAATTAATGTTTTTTTTTAGACATTTTCTGTCTATTGACCTCTATTGTTTATGCCAAATTGTTTTGCACCGAAAGCTTTTTATGATATATCGATTCAAAGTCTATAACCATTGATTTCACATTATTTATCTTGCTGTTGTTGGAATGGTAAATTCGTATTGCAGTGATCTGTTGTGGATAATATATCTGTGAAATTCGCAAAAACGAGCGCCCTCAATTTTCGGTCTAGTGCTCCTTTAAATATCTTGAAAAATTCATTAACAATCAAAAGAAGTAACAGACCCACAAATGTTAGTCGTGATTGGGGTGAAAAGTACAATGTTCATTAGACTGATAAATATCCCAATAAAGTTGTAATTTGAAAGGTTTGCAGATAAAAATCAAATATTTGTAGTGTTGACAGGCAGAAGGAGCATGCATGTTATCACTGCACGTTTAAACAATTATGGCTGCACTTTGAGTCTTTGACAAGGACTGTCAGCACTGAATTGATCCAAACACATGTTCATAGAATAAGTTGCTAATGTGATCAAATGTGCTCTAATTCCTATTGAAGCTTATTCATGAGCTGATGCCCATGTACTGTAATTCCTATTGAAGCTTATTCATGAGCTAATGCTCGTGTACTGTAATTCCTATTAAAGCTTATTCATGAGCTGATGCCCATGTACTGTAATTCCTATTGAAAGTTATTAATAAGCTGATGCCCGTGTACTGTAATTCCTAATGAAGCTTATTCATGAACTGATGCCCATGTACTGTAATTCCTATTGTAGCTTATTCAAAAGCTGATGCCCATGTACTGTAATTCCTATTGAAGCTTATTCATGAACTGATGCCCGTGTACTGTAATTCCTATTGAAGCTTATTGATGAGCTGATGCCCGTGTACTGTAATTCCTATTGAAGCTTATTCATGAGCTGATGCCTGTGTACAGTAATTCCTATTGTAGCTTATTCATTAGCTGATGCCCATGTACTGTAATTCCTATTGAAGTTTATCATAAGCTGATGCCCATGTACTGTAATTCCTATTGAAGCTTATTTATGAGCTGATGCCGGTGTGTTTTAAGTTCTGATGGAAAAATTATACTTAATCAATGTAATTTATAGTCTTTGTATAAGGAATATTTCCTTTTAATTTTGACACATATATTTGCCAAAATTTATGGCATAGCAAGGTATGTTGAGATGATGGGGGGAGGGGGAGAGATGAGTGGGGAGGGGAGATGAGTGGGGAGAGCTGTCTTTTTGACAAATTTGATAAAAAAGTATTTTGTTTCAAATTATTTTCTGTTAGTATTGATATGTCTTTTGTGTCCAGTTGGAAAATAAAATGCTCTGTTGTCCATTGGTGAATATAAAATTTCAAAACAATGTTTTAGTATAAAATTATCCAACATATACAACAGATTAGAATATACTGAGAGCCTTTAGCATGGCTTTAAACGAAAGTCAATTGTTACTGTGTGATCATATGTTCATAAGTACGTTCACTATTTGCTGAAAGTCTAAACAGGATTTTAAACTTCTAGATCCATACTGTATACCATCAACATATCCTAAATGTTGCAATTTTCACTTTCATTGGAATGTGACATGATAATAGTTACTAGAGTACATGTAACTTATGTACATTTATAAATACAGGTATATGCATGTTTTGATACAAACGTTACAATTTACTACTCTGTAAAAAGTTACAGTTAAAAAGTTCTAAAACATTCCAAACATTCTTTTTGAATATTCAACTGTAGCACCATCAAAGGACAGTACTTCCACTATAGAATTGTTCAGGTATGTGCAAATTGACAATCCTAAGAATAGGAATCTTCTCTTTGTGTTCCATTACAACTTGGTTCACAAGAAAATTTGGAAAGAGTATGAACCATATTTCTTCAAAACTCTTTTTTTTTCAAACTTCAAAGAAATACATGAAGCACCAACCAATAACAAATATTTGGTGTCGCTGCTATGGAAACCTAACAATATTTCGTAGCTATACATTTGAAGCAGCTCAGCTTAATACTCAGCCTGTAGCTTTTTAGTTCTCATTTTTAGTTTCAGAGCTTATGCTTGATCAAATTTTGTTGCAAGTACAGGCAGCGTAAGATCTGTGTGTAATTCAATTCTTGGTCCTCTTGGGATTTTTTTTAATTTTATGTGCGGGTTCGGGTTTGATGAACTGGGAGGGTAGAAGGATGGGGCATGATAGAGTAGGTAAATGGGGGAAGGTAGATAAGAGTTGAGAAGTAATGGGTTTTTAGTTCTGCAAGGAAGCAGATTTTTATCATTTTGTAAATGCTCCTTTTTGTTGCTTATGGAAAGAATGGTGAACCTCTTTTATTAATTGATTGATTAAATGCCAGGGAACAAAGTGGAATCTACTTTTGGTTGTCATTTCAGGAGTAGATCTTAAAGGGTGTGAACAGAAAGGACATTTTTGATAGAAAAACAAGTTATTTTGTCATTTTTCAAGTGCTTAGTGATTTGATCATTTAAGAGATCTCTGCACTTTTTACTTTGTGGAAATGTTTTAAGTATAAAGCAGTTCTTTTAAATGCAGAGGTATATTACTTCATTTACTCACGGAAATGCTGGAAAGTTATTAAATGCATCAAAAATGTCTGTTTTTGATTCAACATCCAACTTTACTGCATTTTGCATGTGAATTTTTTTGTATTACATTTCTACTGTTGATAATTTTGCCAAAATTTGTATTTGTTAAAACGTTTTATTATGCAGCAATGAGAAATTTTGATCACACTCAAAGCACTGAAATGAATAATTTGTGATGATTAGTATTCCACCATTTCATATTTGTACACAGTAGAATGTAAAATCAAGTTGCACCTAGCGGCAGCATCTCTTATTCAAAATTAATTGTAAATTGACCATTTTAAAGGAGACATTAAAGTCTAATACAATCCTTATTTCATATGATAGGGGATACAAATCTTAACTACCACAAACAACAAGTCAAAATCTTATTCGAATCTTAAGTTATTTATGTTTAAAGTTGACACGTGGGGGCTGCCCTTTTGTTCAATCTGTATTGAAATATTGTGCATGATGACATAATTTGCCCAATAGGGACATAAGGAATTTAATGTATTTCTTTATAAATGTGATTAAAAATTTGATAATCAGGATTTTGAGCTGCATACTTTTCCATATACATACAGTGTACAAATATTGTATGTACAAAAATAATTCTGACTTCTAGTCTTAGAATTTGTTCAGTAAAATTAAGTACTATACATATACAGTATACGCTTTATTCATTTTAAAAGCTTAAAAGACTTGATCATTTCCCCATACTTATAATGTCATTTATATAGGCATTTAAAGTGGTGCTTTTCAGTATCTAACAAGAATTGATCAAAATTGTTATTAGTTTGAAAATAGCACATTTACTTTTAGAACAGCTCTACGCCTAGGAACTATCAATTAGGTACATGAAAAGAACACTGTAAATTCAACACCCAATGCAGAGCTATTCCACTGGATAACGATGTTGACACAAATTATTAACAGAATGTTTTGTTAATTTCATGTGTACCCAAAAAATTCCTTGACTCCTTACATAAGATTTTTTTTTCTCATAACCTAGAAATCTTGAGGTAGATTATAAAGTAATAAAGCATTCCAACATTCTGCTGGGATGATGACATCATAATCTGCATGTTTTGAAATCAAAATGGCAGCTCCCATAGTACTATTTATTAGTCGAATTAAAAGTTTTTAAGGGGAAACTTGGTCAGAATTGTTTTTCTTCTAAATTTCTATCATATGACAGTGGATTATGTCAGACTATGTCTCAAGCTTTTAAAATGAATAAAGCGTTTACTGTACAGTACTTAATTTTACTGAACAATTTCTAAGACTAGGAGTCAGAATTATTTTTGTAGACACAATATTTGTACACTGTATGTGTATGGAAAAGTATGCAGCTCAAAATCCTGATCCAATTATTAAATTTCTGCAGTTGTCAGTAATATTCAAGGGTGGATCCGGGTGGGGGTGTTTGTGACGGCCAGCTTGTAAACGTGATATCTTAAGAACGGTACACTGGATTAGTGTCATATGTGGTACACAGATAACCCATGGTCCTTAGATGTGCCCAATTGTTTTTGATGATGATGTGGTGCATATTAATAAGTCGGGGGGGCTTAATGTAAAAATCTAGAAATGCTCATATTTTAACAATTGTATGTCTGTTTTGTTTCATATTTGATACAGTTATGATGTTAGCTGGTGTGTACATATTGTGTTAAAATGTTGAATTTCATATGCTGTAGTGGGCAGGAATTAATATGATTTTGCTAAAAAGAGCTTATAAACACAGTATCTCAAGAACGGTAAACTGGATTAATGTCATATGTTGTACACAAATAGCCCATGGACCGTAGATGTGCCCTATTCTTATTGGTGGTGATGTCATGCATATTAGTGAATAGGCGGGGCCCAATGTAAAATATTAAAATGCTCGTAATTTAACAATTACATGTCTGTTTTGTTTCATATGTGGTCTAATAATGATGTTGGCTAATGTGTACGTGTTCATGGTATAAAAACTTTGACTTTTATTATTATGCATAGTGCGCGAGGCTTAATATGATTTTGTAAACAAAAAGCTTGTAAACATGATATCTCAAAAACTTTGAACTGGATTTATGTCATGTGTGGTGCACTGATAGCCCATGGTCTATAGATGTACCATATTGATTTTGGTGTTGATGCCATGCATATTAATAAGTGGGCGGGGCTTAGAGTGAAAATTTTGAAAAAGTGATAATTGAGCAACTATATGTACTGGGCATGATAATATTGTTGGACATTGTGTACATGCTTATGTTATCAACAAATGTCATTAATATGCATGATGGGTATGGTTTAATCATATGTGAAAGTGCTTAATGATATAAACACCATATCTCATGAACAGTATATCGGATTTATGCCATATGTAGTACACAGATGGGTTAAGATCTGTACATATGTTCTAATGTTGTGGTAGTGATGTTATGAATATTAATGAGTAGGCAGGGTTTATTGAAAAATTCTTGAAATAGGATCAATGAGAAACTGAAATGTTAGTTATTGTGCAAATGCTAATGTTGTCAACCTTTTATTGATCTGCATGCATGGTTGGTGTGGCTTATGAATGAATATCATGGAACAAATATTTAATGATATGCAATGACATGACAGCTGACACAACCTTTTCTTTGGGGCGACTGCCCCCATCGCCCTCTGGCTGTGCACCTGACAAGGGTGTCGCTAGGGTTTTTTTGGGTGGCGGATCTGTCAGCTGTATAAGCTTTGTGCATTCGACGTAGGGTCTAAGGGGCCAAGGGCCACTAGTGGGGTCCAGACTATTCATTTGAAAAGGTCAACCCTTTTTATGGCTACGCGCTTGTAAGCATGTTTTAACATTTTGAAATTAATTGATATCAAACTATACCATCTTTCTGTCATGGCTATACACTTGCGTCACTGAGTTATTAATCAGAACCCATGTGTTGTCATCACTCAAGACACTGTACACTCATACTTGTACAATGGAGCGAATAGCCCATAGGTGTAGCATGGGCATAGTAAAGTTATGTTTCATACACAGCGCATGCGGTAGAACACCTAAGTGATGTGTCGTGATGACGTCATAATTCTTTCACAGATATCGTCAATGACGTCAAAATTTGGGTCTCTGTATAGCCTTGTTGACTGACTGAACCCTGCGATTTTGTCACATACGGCATGGTATACATGTATTTGCATCAAATTATGAAGTACAGAAGACATTGGAATATGCAAAATGTGGGGGGGGGGGGGACATTTAATATTGTGTCCCCCATCTCAAAAAGTGGGTGGGGGACATGTCCCACTTTCTTCCCCCAGTTGACACCTGTGACCCCAGACAGTATTGTTGCAACAGAGAGTTGGCAACTACCTGCTATCTAAATAGCAGGTCCCTGCTGCAAGTACCTATACATAATGTACTTAAGAGACTAGCTTGACCCAGTTACTCGTCTTGTTCTAGTTGTCATATAATAGGATCATGCAGTAATGAAATGTCAACATTCCTTGTATATTAAAACCAATCATGTTGCTATGATAGATTATGAGGAAGTTTGTGCTTAATTAGACCTTGCTCAATGGTGGAAGATGATTCCTTGTTTATTTCATGTTATTTTGGCAAGGTTAAAACTTGGAAAGCCAAGGACGGATTAAGACATCAAAGATCCAATTTTCTTGATATCTCATGCCCAGTGTTTTTTCTAGAGGCCCTGGAAAAGGGAGGGAGGGGGGGGGGGGAATGTGTAACTGAGCCCCTAATTTTTGTGCCCCAAGAAATGTGTGGATACTATAATGCAGGGATATGATTTAACCATTTTTTGTTTTCATTTGAAAATGACAGTTGTGGATACATGCCTAAGAAAGGTGTGGTGACACCTACAAAAGCGCTATCATGACCATGGTATATAAAAGTAAAATAGTATTAAAAAAAAGAGATTTCCTCTTCACAATATTTTCTGATTCATAAGTCCATCATTTCTCCTTTCAGATTATGCTTTCAACTGGCTAAGCCAGCGCTTATCAAAGATAGACGCCGCCATTTCCGCCTCTGTCAGCAGTGCTTTGTCGGTAAAGATGCTGTTGATTGGCTTGTCCAGTATGGACATGCCAATGACCGAAGGACGGCAACACAACTTATGCAGATTTTAATGAAAAACATGCTTCTTCATAATGGTAAGCACATTCCTCTTATTGCTCTGCAGTATGTATCTTTGTGTCCGTGTTAACACCATAACACAATTTTATACTGCTTTTATATAATGAATATCATCAATGCTATCAAATCCTGACCCAAGTGATCAAAATATGTATGGGTTTCGTATGGACTTTTGTGTGGTCTTTAAATGTACACACAATGAAGAACATATCTATTATCAACAACAGCAAATTTCAGCATAGACACAATTGTTTTAACATTCATGTAAATTTATTAAAAGTAACACCCTTCCTTTTCAGGTGTGTGCTCCTTATTGAGTCTCCTAGTTTTCTTCTGTGTGGCTTTTTTCAAGAAATCATTGCCAAAATTCTGTACATGTATAAATACTGTACATATCAGCATTTGTTTGCAAAAAGACAACCAATTTGCTGCTTTCCTTTATTAACTTTTGACCTCCAATCCTGTTGAGATTGAAGTGACATTTCCCAGATTGCATCTAATAGTTTCCTTCCATCTTAATAATTCATAATACAGATGCCAGGGTCTACAGTAGTTCCGATACTCAATTTGAAAAGTTCTATCAGACTTGAGTAGAAGTGATTGAAATCATTGTTGATGTTTTCAGACATGAACAATTGTTAAGTTTAGACATCAATCAACAATGAGTTTGATCATCATTATGGACCTTCTATTTCAAATTTGTCTAAATTTGTCTTCAATATTTAATACATGTTGGACCACACCTGGAAAGGGGATTAGCACTTCACTGAATTTTACTCTGACAAGAGTTAATGGATCATGAAAGTCCCAGACCAACCAAGCTTTTTTTGCAAACAAATGTTAGTGAGTAGGTAGCTCAGTTGGTAGAGTGCTCAACTGAGATGCTGGAGGTACCCGGTTCAAACCTCGGTTAGGACTTCAACAGTTTTTCCACAGCTATGCAGACAGATGCACCGAACATCAAAGCAGAAGTATGTCATTTGCAGCTCCTGCTCCCCATTCAGCTGTTGAGAGAAGTGGGCAATGATTAAATGGCGCTCGCTTGGGCAGTACCACGAAAATTTGGTACCGGTACTTTTGTTAAGACTACCGGTAGTACCGGTTCTTTTTACATAGGTAAAAAAAAGTAAAAAAGTATCACTGTGCTTGGTATATTCGCCGTAGTATCACACTGCATGTAACATTATAGACCGTAATAATACACTGATAACAACACCCAGAACCCTGTTTACAACCTCATTAGGTACCCCAATTTCTCCTCGCTCTTTGATAGGACTAAAACCCTATCCCCTCCCTTCAGCTTACGCATTAAATCAGACCTCTTCCATCTTGGCATCAACCCCGCCACTCTCTGCACCTACTCCTGGCCCACTTTTCCTCCTTGGGCCACCCCCTCCCTTCTGTCCACCTAGACCTCTCCACTTATCACAAAACTCAAACTCACCCTAACCTCTTCATCAATCTCCACAACCAAATCAAAGACCAACTCTCAAATTACATCTCCATCTATACTGATGGCTCCAAGGAAGGCAACAAGACAGCTGCTGCTGCCATCATCCAAGACATCACCCTCAGTAGCAGACTTCCTGACTACTCATCCATCTTTTCAGCCGAGGCTTAGGCCATTCTCCTCGCCCTCAACTTTATTGAGTACTCTCCTCTTAGTCACTTTGCCATTTTCTCTGACTCAAAGGCTGTTCTTACTTCATTACTCAATCTTAAATGGGATAACCTCACCTGCCACCCCCTCCGGAAACTCTTTTCTCCCACCCTCTGCAGGAAACGAGTTCTTTTCTTCTGGATACCCAGCCATGTTGGCATCCCTGGCAATGACAGGGCTGATACAGCCGCTAAGCTTGCCCTTAACCTCCTCCCTTCCCCTTTTCCCAAAACTCTCTCTGACATCAAACAGCTTATCGTTTCCCTTGTTCGTGACTGCTGGCAAACCTCATGGAACTCCCAAATTGATAACTAACTCCATATCATCCAGCCCACAATCGCGATCAAATCCACCATCAACAACCTTTCTCGTATCGACAACGTTCATATTACCCGTCTTCGAATTGGTCACACCCACCTCACTCACTCCCACCTCCTTATTGGTTCCCCCCAACCCCTCTGTAACAATTGCCACTGCATCCTCACAATCCAACACGTTCTCCTTGCTTGCCCCCTGTACAACCTTCCCAGAGCTTCCCTCGCTCCCCACAACTCAATTGCTGAGTTCTTCCAGAAAAATCCTGCGGATAAAATAATCTCCTTCCTTCAGCATGCATCCCTCTACAACCATATTTAATTCTCCTCTTCCACCCCCTCTCTACTTTGTTTTTGTTTTACCCATGCACCTCCTCTCTCGATCACAGCTTTCTGGCTTTTGTTCTTGAATTTCTCTTATTCTCCCCCTGCTTTCTTTCCTTCCTACCTCTAAAATGATCTGACCTCTCAGGCACAATTTGACCTTCGTTGTCGTGGTGCCGTTAAGACCTCATCAAACAAACAAACAAACTGATAACATCATAAATGATTGCGACATGTTCATAGAATAACGGCGGGATGTATCAGGCAGGATGTATCAGGGCGGGAAATATTTATTATTACCTTCTCTATCGGGATTGATAAAAACTGTTGTCTTTCGCATTTAAAAAAAAGAGAAGAAAATGAATTGAGTAAATGTCAAAAAATCATGTTTTCGTTTTCTTTGCTTCTTTTATACTAAAAACAGCTTATTCTAAGAAAGTTCAAGTAAATTTCAGCATTTGGCAAGCACACTTGAAGATAGTTATCACTTGGTCATTCATGAACTAATTTTGAACTCTCGATGTGTATATACTCACGCCCCAGGTCCAATGATTTACATGGCATGAAATACCTTCCAAAATACTTTTAGAATACCCCCTGTCAATAGTAATTGGAAAAAATGGAGTTCCATTTTCATTTTGTTACAGCAAAATTGCCTACGAAAATGGTTGCAAGGGCTGTGTAGAACTGCAAATTTATGTTTTTAAATTTAAATCAAAATAACATGGCTAATTTTGCAAGCTTTGAACATGTGGAAGGCCTTAATAATGCAATGTACAATTACACAACGTTACGTCTATTGCAATTCCCTGGTTACGTGATGATCATGATGTACACTGTATGTACCAGTCATATAGTTAGAGCAGTGTGTTAGCTGGGCCATGTACGATAAAAAATGGACATGACTGAAACAGTTTCATTGAGAAAAACGTTTTTTCTGATGGCTTGCCTGATTGCAAAATAATGGACTGACTTGCGCAGTGTGTAATTTGCGTAGGCCCAGGTATGGTACAGTCTGCGCTAGCGGAAGGTGGGGAATCCCAATTTCTTTCAACGTATATGGATTACTGGTAATAGTTGTTAGCATTTTGGGAATAATTACAGAGGGTTTTTATCGGTGGTCTTTTGATAAGTGGATTAAATACAAGCTTCTTGCGAGGTAAATATAATGTGATTTACATGACAGGTATTGAAAATGCATGATTCAGGTTAAAAGTGTTTATATTTTACAGTTGCCAACAGCACTTTTCGGCAGTACAGGTAGTAGTAACAAACTTTTTGACTTCCGGTATTTACGTGAGTACCAGTATACCGCCCATTCCTAGCACTCCCCGTCCTTCAGAGGGGACGTTAAGCCGTTGGTCCTTATGGTAGGACAGTCACACCCTACCTGGTTCTATGAACACTCCTTGTGAAGAGTAGGTGAAAACTTGAAAATTACCTTGAGGGCCTCCACTTTCAGCCTTATTTCATCCCAGTTTATAGCTCAAGTCTTATCAGGATTACTTCATCATGCACGTAGTATAAGTTACCCCTTGTTGAACCGTGCTAGAGCTTTTCTTCATTCCATCAAACGGCAACTCTATGGTTGAATCAAACAGAATAAAACATCTTGAAACTTAAAAATCAGCCACCTCTCAAAAGCTGTTAAACAATCTATGCAAAGATGGTTCCATTTATTTAATGTTCCTTTAATTTACAAACTGTTGTAGATGTTATTACTGTAGTACATTGTATGGTAGGTGTGTTTATTACTGAAATTCATTTTATCATGCTTGTTTCCACCATAAATGTGAAAATGGGAATGAACATGATTGATCCGATGATTGAAAGCTTGGTTGGTCTGGGACATCCATGATCCATCATGAGAACTTGAAAATATGATGCTTGATTTGGTTTGACCATTTTAGTGTTGGGTTCCAAAATGTTTAGAGTTGTAAGCTTGGGTGATATTCACCTTCAAACAGTATTGATATATCACTAGAAATATATTGAAATATCGATTGCAAATTGTCTGACATCATATTGAAATAATATTTACTGTTTCATACCAGGTAATCTTGCTCCAGCACAAAAAAGTTTAAGTACAAATTTTATAAGTACATTTACAGAAGTGATTCGAAAATATGTTCATAAATGTTCAAGTAAACACCCATTATTCTAAAAGGAATACAAAAAATTCTCTTTCTCAAAAAGCAATCACAGAAACATTGAATTTCTGTTTCCACATGGACTTTTCACATTTACGTGGAACTGGTATATTGCTTTTTTGATAAGGAATACAGCCCAACCTTACCTTTTAATATAAGGTCTCACATGTTTTAAATTTTCTATTGAAAGGGCATGATTTTTGCATTTTTCAAAAAAAAAAAAAAAAAATTGCTAAAAAGGATGTATTTGCTATGCAACAGTCAATGAATAAAAATAAAACATGTCCTCTGTACTGGCAATCAGACGAGTGCACTGAGAAATCGATGTACTGTACTGTGTACATGTGCTGAGTTAACAAGTCTGATGTGAAAGGACACTAATAGGGAAATATCTTTTAGTTTTGAGGATGAAATCTTTTAGTTTTGAGGATAAAATCCACTCTCAGGTAACAGTTAAGAGCCATTCCACATACATTTGGTGATTTCTTTTGAGAAATTTAGACGAATTGTTTAAAGGATATAAAATCTCACTTATTGCACTTGCTTTACAATTTACAAACCATGAAAATTAACTTGAAGGCCTATTATTGCACAATGTCAATAGCAGCCTGTGCAGTATACATACAGTACTGTTCGCTAAGAATGAAATATTTCCTGAACGTGGAATATTATTTTGGGTAATAATTTTTTAAATATTGATGACTTGATCAAGTATTAACATTATTGACTGCCCGTAACTTTGATATTATAACAAATTACAAACTTTTTGTGGCTGTATAGTGAAAAAAAGGTGCATGTTTGGCAGTCATGTTAACTTTATTATTATTACAATATCAGTGGAAACCATGGACAATATCGACCATATTGATATGAGTCAATCGAAACGTATCAAAATCTTGATGTATTACCAAAGCTTATTGAGTTCAGCAGCTTGAAGGGTTTGACTCTTAAAATTGTTTAAAAGTATTGGTATCACTGTGGAAGCAACATTATTTATTATCATCTCTCAAATCTGGTAAAAATTAGATATTTTACAGCTTGATGAATTTTCAGGAATAATTATTCAGGAATATGTATGATGTCATAAATATCCCCCCATGTGATAAAGCAACACTTCACCCATTAAAAGTAGACTATGAAGGACATCACAAAGATATTCATCATGAATCATTTTGGGATAGAAAGAAACATAGTGCATTAATTCTTCAACAAATTTAGGTTTAAGGCATTTCAATGCCAGTCTGCAAACATTGTCATGATGCGTTTTATTCACACTATATACTTCATAAATAGCCTCCAAACATAACATTCACTGAAAACAACTCATCCTTAGCTTGAAAATTCAGTGAGAATATAATTTTAAACAGACATGTTTATCAAGTATACCATGAAGTACTTAATATTTTTATTGATAATGTAAAATACTTTATGTAAAACCACTTTTTGGATGATTTATTAGATAACAGTGAAAAGAACACCCTGAAGAAAAATGCACTTTTTATGTGGTTGTTGTCATGATGCAAATACGGAGTATATCACAAGCAGGCTTGGTGTGTGGAATATGATATTAACATACATTACTTTCCCCGATGTATTTCACAAGCAGTGCAGTAATAAGTGTAATGCTGCAGAAAACAGCAGTGTAGAGGTATCTCCTTATTATTGATGGCCTTGTTGAATGTACAATTGCTTTGGCAGGGTTGACAGTGTTTCAATATGCATATTGTAGACTTGCTTTTTTTTGGAGGAGGGAGGTACTAATGGAAATGATCTAAAACTTTAAAATTATTGACACTTACCTGATCTGGAGCATACATCTACCCAAATTTTGCCTGTGAGTCTGCCTGAAAATATATTATTTTCATTTGCGGGAGGGGGGGCATTTGTTTGGGGGAGGGGGAACTTTTACCCCTGCTTCCTAAGCCTATGTGGTTTGTATGTCCAGTGTTTTGTTGTATAGGTTCCAACAAGCAGAGATTTGGGAATAAGATTAGGAATAAAGTGGTTGATCATGATTGTGTGACTCAGATGATCTCTACAGGTACAAGTGCTGTGCCCCCTCTCCCCCAATCCAAAAGACTGGTTACACTCCTCTGTGTTATCATATTTTCTCTCTTAAATACTGTCATTGAAAACCTTCAACCTAAATGAAATTGAAGACTGATAACCACTTACAGTACTTTATTGCTATATATTAAACTGAACTGTTTTAGTTTAATGACTGGGCTCTACAGCTGCGGGCCGTGCTACAAAGTCACAACATTTAGAAACAAGCACATATGAATGAGCATGGTCAAGGGGGAGCCAAAGGCCACATGAAAAACAATCCTTACAACAGCCAGGGGATACACAAGTGATTGCGAGAACACAAAGGAGTCGTTATATAGCTACCCCACCCTAGAAAAACTATGAAAACAAACTACAAGTAAACACAATACCAAAAGTTCCTAGGCTTGAACGAAAAAACACCAACTAGAAAACAATACTTGATAAAAGGGCTAGACAAAAAAATAAGCTAATTTAGTTTAGCCGAAAACGGGTCTTTAACTTTGAGCTGGTAGTTACTCAAAAGGATCATCTGTTCTTTAGTAATACAAGTGTTAATAAAGTCTTTATCAATCTTGAGGCGATTTTTACAATAGTTGTTTAAGAATGAATTAATACGACATTAGACGTTAGGAAGGGAGTGAAGGCCAACAAGAGCTAACGGAGAAACCCAACGAGGTACAGTACAGTCGGGAATAAGCGTACCGATATCGCAGTTAGCGCGGATTATTTACCGCGATTAATGCCCTTACCGCCGCCATTGTATTCGTGTCTTTCATGCACCGACGGCACTTGCCCCAACTCTGCGCTAAGCGCGTCCGATAAAGAGGTTAGCGCGGTAATAGTATTACAGGAGTAAACGTCTCATTGCGCTAAGCTTGTTAGCGCATACGTAGCGTAACTGCACTGAGCGTGACCCCAATCTGTGTACATGCATCACTGCACTTAGCACGAGTGTTTTATAAATTTATTTAAGCGAAACTTTTTGTCTTCTTTTGCGAGATAAACAAAAACAATTCTGCCGTAAAACCTGTGTGTAGCGTAGATTTCTCATATACTTTGAGACTAATTTATTAGACAAGAGTCTAACGTTAATACGATTTCGCCAGACTTTTCTTTATTCCTTCGAAGTTTGAACGTACAGTATGTTAGGCTAGTTGCCATCTTATAGTAAAACTCGGTGAAAGGCCTAATGTTAGGCCTAACCGTGATAATTCATAGAGAGACAGCCCAGAGGTTAAATTTGATCGAAAATAGTTCTAAAAACGTTAATTGCTGTCATTGAGATGTATCAATAAGATGAATCATTCATTTTAAGTAAATTTCAGCCCCTTTTGGAAATGCAAATGCAAGAATTTACTGGAAAATTTTGAGAGAAGTGAAGACTTAACTCACAATAAGAATAAAAAGTTAAGATAATTGTTAAAAGCATTTAACTTGTCACTGCCATTTCCCGACTGTTGGCTTCGGCCCGACTATGTACTTGTGAAAATGGAATATTGGTACATGGATGTCAGTTAATGGTTCCTTAAACCCTTATTGGCAACATTTATGGAGTGGCCCCGCCATTATGTCACCCCGGACTTGGCCCAACCTATGTCCACTGTGGTGCTATGGTAGAAGGGAACAGAGAACCAACTCTACCCTTAAGGGTGCCATGATATTGCTAATGTGGTTTGTGGCAATTGTGATGCAGTTATTTTCATTTTCCACTGATTTATAAACATCAAAACATGACGTCAGATCACGTCATTAATGACTTTTTTTTCAATGCTGCTGACATGCCTGAACTATATTCTGCTCTGAATGAAAAGTTGATAGAAATTCCTTCTTTTTTTTTTTTTAGTGGGGAGGGGGTGATTTATTAAGAAAATCAGCTTCTTTAAAATAAAAAAATTCTTTCAGGAGACCTTTTTCCTAGTCATAGAAAATCAAATTTTCTGTTTCCTTGGACCCCCACCAGGGGCCCTTAAGTGGGCCCCTGGCCCCCACGCCAAAAGTGTTTGCCACAGATTGCGCTCGCGCCAGCGCCAGCAATAAACTGCTTTCAATTTTTTCAACATTTATTTTTAATAAGCTACTTTCAGCTTTTTTTATCAAGTGTCTCTCACATGCCTGAGTACTGCTTGGGCCTTCATTTACAATTCCTTACTTCATCATTAAAGTACTGCAGGAAGGGGATCCCCCCCCCCTTCCTTGAGGGAATTTTATGGAAATAATGATTGTATTTCGTGGTGAGTCCCATTTGTTCTTAACGACTATTAGTTTATTTGTTCTTAACAACTTGCTTCCACAATCCCAATGTCAACCATACTGAGGGATGTGTATCATAACCACAGCTGTTAAAAATGGTCGTTGCTTTGAACTATACTCAATATGAGTTTCACCATCGATTGCATTTAAAAGCAGAGGTATTTATAAGCTGGAATATATAGTTTGCTGATTAAAACATTACATAATGTTAAATGTTAGTCAATCTAAAGCAATAATCATTCATATATAACCTCTTTTGGCACAAATGACTTCACTGTTAAAGGAGGCACAGTCTGACATAATTCTTTATTTCATATAATAGAATTGAAAATAACTAATTTTCTGACCTAGTTCCATAACTTCCGAAGCAATCTAACATATTTTTTGTTTAATTGTTAAAAACTTTAATGCTACTACTTTATAGTACCATGGTAGCCGCCATTTTGATTGCAAAACATGCAGATTATGTCATCGGCCCAGCAGGATCTTGGAATGCTTTGTATTTCTTTAAAATGTGCCTCAAGTTTTCTAGCTTATGAACAAGTGTTTTTATTTTGTAAGGGTGAAGGAAAATTTTGTGTATTCATGAAATTGAAAAATCAAAACATGCCCTTCCCCATGTCGGAGGCCCTGATATTCAATGCCTTCTACCACCCTGATATTGCAATTCTCATGGAATGAAGCAATGCAGGCTTACCTATTTTATGTGCAGTTTTGACAGCACTAAATTTCACTTCTTTTTTTTTTTTACCCAATTGAGCTTAGTTAATTTAGGCCTACACTTTTTTCTAATATCACTCACTCTGTTTTGTACATAAACTGGAATATAAAAAAAAGTACTCTACACAAGTGGAAGAAAAAAGCAGTAACAGCATTTCATTACGCCCAACATTACTTGACACATGCACAGGAATTTTTTTATTTACTGTATCAAGTAGGCCTAATAGTAAGAAAGAAAGGTTCAACGCGACACGAGTTTATAGACCCTCTTGACTTCTGCCTCTTTTTTCACGGCCAAATGCTGTAGCTGTTTTTCTTCATACTGGCTGAAGCCGGATGTCCTTGATATTGGATTGCTGACAGAATAGCGTAGAAACGTTACTATAAAAATAATTATTCATGCAAAAGGGAAAAAAAAAAGCTCTTTAAAGTTTTTTGTAAATTCTTGTTGACTTAGACTGACAAAGCAATTAATAAGCATCCATACTGGCCCAGGGATTTTTCAATGTATCTTGTCTAATCTGCAAAACTGACAAAGGCTCAGAAGTTCGAAGCTGTGGAAAAATATAAGACAAACATGTCAACATCAGTTTAAAATTATTCATTTCCCATCCTCAACATTTGGCCTAACAGTAGATCTATAATCGTGAAAAATATCAAACGAAATATTTAGTCATTAATATTTAACAGAACCCTCCTACCAATATCAGCAAAGCTTAGAAATATTAGCTCTTTATGTCCTAATTCTAATTGTATAACAAAAGCAGAACACCATTACACATCGATTAAACTATGTAGCCTAACGCTAGGCTTTTTAATGTGACTGTGTGATAGGATAGCTAAATTCAATCAAAAAACATCGCCAGAATCAGTTTTTGTTTGCCCGAATTTCATTTTGTTTGTCCAAAAACTGTATAAAAAAAAAAATTAATCGAAGGATTGATTCATTTTTCACATCAAGTTTTTTTCCCTAATGGATTTAATAAGTATTTTTATTGAAAATTCCGTCCGAAAAAATGCAATGCAAATGAAGACATTGCCTCATTTCATAAGCGAATATTGCAGGTAGGGCCTATGTACTGTGTACTGTGATTCTGAACGTTGCGATGCTGACTGAATTAAAAATATATTTATATCCCAGAGTTCAACGTGAAACTGAATGAAAACAAAATAATATTTTACGAAAGTTTTTAATTCCTCTAGGCCTCACGTTAAAACATTTTGCTAAAGAAAAAGTCTGCCAGGCCTAATCCGATAAGCAGATTATTATAACTGTGCAACGTTAGGAGTCCCTTTACAAAGCACAGGCACTTCGATCTTGATTGACATAATGCATACAGTGTGTATCGATTTTTAGCGCGTTAAGTCACAGATGAATAGAAGCTGCAGGGCTGCAAGCTCGGTGATGTTAGCGCGGTAACCCACGTTTAGCGCGATTTTGCGCTTGGGCAGCTCCATTCATCATGGTGGTAAGTGCACTAACGCCCCGCACTTAGCGTGTACGGTTATTCCCGACTGTACTGTATGTGGATATTATTTTGAGAGCATTAGTTTGGATTTGTTCCAGCTTAAGGCGATTACTGTTGGAGAGCAAAGGAAAAGCAAACGAATAATCAATAAGTGAGCGAATGAGGCAATGTATAAAATCAAGGTGGTAGAAGGGGGAGCCCTGGGATTGTAGGCAGTCCCACAAATAGTGTACAGTTGAGAAGTGCAAATTTTTAGTTCTTTAATCAAATTATCAAAATGCGGTTTAAAATTAAATCTAGCATCAAAGGTGATACCCAAAAACTTAACTAAGTTATAGTTCGGTATTAAAACATTATTGAAAACTAAGGTCGGAATAAATTCCGGGCAGTGACGGATAAAAACAATAGATTGGGATTTGGAAGGGTTAAGGTAGATTCTCCATTTACTGCACCAGGATTAAAGTAGATTATTGTAATATTGCAGATCGTCTCTGGTAAAGAATGTTTTCAGCTGTCGACCAGACAGCCACGTCGTCTGCGTACTGAGAAATATGAATATAGTCAGAAGGTTCAGGATGTCATTTACATACTAAGGAAGAGCAAAGGACTAAGTTGGCAAACTTGAGGGCAGAGGTTGCGTTATAATTTTTTGCCTGGCGTATTGGTTACAACAAGCCCTTGAATTTCGGCTTTTTTTGTAAATTTGCCGTCGTATATACAGGGCGCTGCATAATGTACATGGCACTGCATAATGTACAGGGCACTGCGTAATGTACAGGGCACTGCATAATGTATGGGGGCATTGCGTAATGTACAGGGCACTGCGCGCTAGCGAAGCATGCAAGTAATTGTTAACACACACACTACACTTGTGTAGGCCTGCCTTGCTAAAGTGTATAAAAATTGCGCTTAAAATACCAAAAACATTAATAGATTGGACTTTTATTATCATAAATATATATTAAGGAAAAGTTCATACCCAATCCTTGTATGATGTTGATTGTTGAATCATGAAATTTGGGTTAACAATCTAAAAATAAACTAGAAAATACTTTTGTTTATCGTATCCAAACTTTCATGAGGTTTTAGCGAACTTTGACCAATTGTCAACGATAATATACTATTCAGAGCTCGAACTCGCCTACTTCTTTACAGTATTGTAATTTGACTTGCAGATTGTGATCACTTTACAGATACACGATCAACACAATACAGGAGGAAAGTAGAATCCTAGCTAATAATATTGTTTACAATTGACAGCCTGCATTCAAAACAAGATCAAAACTTTCACGTACGCTGTACAGTGTATGTACATCATGCATAGGGCCTATGTACTAGCCTATATGTGTTTATGTACAGTACTACAGGCATGTTGAAACATTCAGCTGTTAGTCTCGTAGTTCTGTCATTTTAATTCCACCCATTACACAGAGTGTAATAAGTGGAACTTGATCAAATGGTACGTGAGCTCCCATATGTGCCTGTGCTATGGTTTACTTTAAAATGCATCTCCTCCTAGGTTTTAACACTTTTGCTCTTGAAATTCTGGCTCAAACGAGATTTTTGTATGCTTCATATAGCTTGTATTTTGCTAAGAGATATTCTATATATATATTTTTTTTTAATATCAAAGCTCCTGAAAGGTTTTATTAAAGTATCAAATTTCATACGTAATGGTGCTCAAAGTAGCTAGCTGTAGACATAATGCTCCGCGTGCCGTACATGGCTAGGTCCTCATGCATTCATTCAGTACATGTGTTTCCTATTTACACTACGATATTTACTACTTTTATTAAACATATCTAAAAGCTGGTATAATATTATTAATTTGTGTAGTAGTATCTTTCATATAAGACCAAAATTATGCGATTTCATGAAAATTTGAGTGAATTACGGGATGAGAACAAATTCCTTATCGGAGACTTAAAGCCGTGTGAAATTTTTGAGATGTGACTTTGTGTTATGTGCATGCAAAAAGCAATCGTTGAATCTAATATGTGGGCAGAAATAAAGACAAATATCTCAAGCTTTTTAATGATACCTGAATTTTAAGTTTTCGATGATTTTTTCACAGAAAAAAAGTGGAAAACCATTTTCATTTGAAAGCATCTTTATTAAAATACAATTGCGAAAACTTAAACTTTGTTTGGAAGAGAATTATTTTATCTTTAAAATGAGATATCATTTTTCATGATGCCCCATTTACACGGCAAGCGACTCGTTTGTGAATTGACCCATATTGTTCTAAGTTGTAAACAACTTAAAACTAAATCTGGAATTCCCATATTCGAGGGCAGTTTGTATTGATTTGCCTTTTCTGATTGTACGTAATGTAAATCATAACTTATATTAAGGTAAGCTTAATTAAATGATTTTTCAGCTGGTTTTAGAGTAAATTTAAGCCGATGTCCGCCTGGATTTCAGCATGCATGATGCAGTATTGTACGCTCTTCGTAGAATCATGGGAAAATGGGACGGAGTGGGGCCTTATAAGATGAAGAGGCGGAGCCACACGTGGTGTGTAACGCGCGTTACTGCATGTAACTCGTCACCTGACAGTATAGCTCTAAACTCTTTTCCGCAGGAAACCGATCAATGCACATGCAGCACAGGTGTTGCACGCTGTATGTTTTGTTTACATTAAAAATATTTAATTATAGTTTAATCGCGAATCTGTCAATCATCCCTCACTTCCCATTTTCCATGATTCTACAGCACCTTTGTAACGTAACTAGCGTACACAAGTGAATACACTAGTCAGGTAGTACTGCACTAGTAGCAACCATTTTCAACTGCAATCTGTAGTGTAGGCTTACTGTGATTAAGTAACTATTTATGTTGAAGTTATTGTGTACAGTCTATCTTGAATTCAATTTCTTAAATACTGCTGAAAGGAATTTACTTTTACTTAGCCTAGATCAACTATTTTTTTGTTACAAAAAAAGGCACAATCTCTGATGCTGTTTTAAGCTTCGCAAAGGTTTTTTTTTTTTTTTGTGGAGGAGGGGGAGTTTCTCGATCAACTGAATATGGCAGGTATGTTGTACGTACCATCATGGATTTTCTTGATCTATACGTATGATTTGTTAAATACTATTATTGCTGAAAGAAAAAAAACTTTTGATTAGATTAACTTATAAGTTTCAACAATCACTGTGCAGCTATTTAGGGCCTTTTTTCTTTTCTTTTTTTTAGGAGACTTAAACATTTCTTGATGAACTGAACATATTGTGGGTAGGCCTACGCTGCTACTGTGTTATTTTTGTATTTTTAAACTTTCATCACAATCACTTGCTGACACCTTGGCCTATGGCCAGTTATTTATTTATGTTTTCATGCAAGTGCCAGAGTGTTTATTTATTGATCTACAGAACATTGCAAGTACACTGTTATTTTGTGTGTACCATTATGAATTGCCTTGATCTATGTGTATATTTTGTTTTGTAATGATTTTGCTGAGAGAGACTGAACTTCTGATTAAATAAAAATATTTTTTCATTTCATCACATATAATTTTTTTGATTAATCATAACAAATTATGCATTTTATGCTTATACTTTTAAACATTTTGAGTAATATTTATCAATAAATAATTAATTAACAGTTAATTAGTAGTTGAATGTTTGTAAAATTTTAACATTTAGATGGAATATTACAAATTCATTCAAATTGGTTTTAATCAAATTGGTTTTAGTTAAATTAAATGCATGTAGTTTTTAACAATGTCATATTAAGTAAATAACCCAAAATGTGGAGAATTCCAATTAATTTCACATGTATATCACTAATCAATTTTTTTAATTAAGTGTTTGTTTGTCTTGTTATTTAAATTAAATTAGGGACATATAATATAATATGTACCATGTGGTATACACCAAGGGCTATATCAGGAATAATTATTTGACTCCACCTTTTTTTCTTATTTAACAACTCATCTGTATATAATTTAATATATGAACTGACACTTTTATACATAGTATGCTCAATCAGGGACTGATAGCTAGGATGAGAGCCTATGGGCTCTTATGGAGCCTATGGGACGTCATGTGAGACAGGGTGGGATGCCATGTGGGACATGGGGTGGGATGCCATGTGGAACAGGGTGGAATACCATGTAGGATATATGGTGAAATGCAATGCAAGACATAGGATGGAATGCCATGGGATGGGATGGAATGTCATGTGGGACATAGGATGTCATATGGGACATGGTGTCCCACTCCCATTTCAACAAGTCATTTGCATATAAGTTATTATATGAAGTGACTTTTTCATACATAGTATGCTCAATCAGGGACTGATAGCTAGGATGAGACTTCTTATGGAGCCTATGGGATGTCATGTGGGACATGGGATGGGATGCCATGTGGGACATGGGGTGGAATGCCATGTGGAACAGGGTAGAATACCATGTGGGACATGGTGGGATGGCACGAGTAACACAGAGTGTGACATAGGTTAGGATGCCATGTGTGACAGAAGGTAGGATGTCATGTGTGACATAAGGTAGGATGCTATGTGGGACATAGGGTAGGAGGCCATGGGGACATGGGATGTGATGCCATGTGGGATATAAAGTAGGATGTCATTGGGACATTGGGATGGATACCATGTGGAAGATATGGTGGGACATAAGGTGGGATGCCATGTGGGACATCAGGTGGGAAGCCACTGATGCAGGAGACAGGGAGGGGAGCCATGTGGGACATAGGAAGGGATGTCATGTGGTACATATGGTTGGGTTAATGTGGGACATACATGTAGGATGGGATCCATGTGGGTCATAGCGTGGGATATCATGTGGAACATATGGTGGAATATTATGTGGGACATGGTTGAATGCCATGTGAGGCACTGTATGGTTGAATGCCATGTGGGAGATATGGTAGAATGCCATGTGGGACATGGGATGGAATATCATGTGGGACATGGGGTGGGATGCCATGTGGGACATGGGATGCCATGTGGGACTTAGTGTGAGCAGCCATTTTTATAATTGGCCGGGTCATATGATATGGGTGTCAATTTGCATGGGCATGCGAACCATGACGGTATTTGCCGTTTTAGTTGTTTATGTTAATGAAAAACTCTGGCGTAAAATTCCACATGCTATATCTAAATCTTACGACGCAGGTACAACCTGTGTCGTAAGAAATTTCAGCCATGACGTAATATACAACAAATTTGTCTGAGGGTGCCCGTATTCACAACCAAAGGATCAGAATAAACGTTATTAATTTTGAAGCGAATTTGTCTGTTGGATAAAAAGTCTGAATTTAAGTGAATAAATTTGACTGGAAGGGAGATATTGTTGAGTTTGGAAAGTAAACCATTGTGCCATAATTTGTCAAAAGCCTTTTCGGCATCGAAGAGGGCAGTTATATATTGCTTCCCTGTGCTTCTCACTAGATGGCTTCTTATTGAATTTATTCATTTCCCAAAAGACCTGCTGTAATTGTGATAATGTTCTCAACTTTATTTGATGATCAAAGCTCTGATTTAAATTTGTTTCCAGGAAATTAGATTTCTATCAAGTCAGACCAATTTCTTTTAATGGGACAATACAGAGGCTAGAAGTCTACAATTTAATTTGATTTTCCAAAAGTATATTGGAGTGTAAGAGACAACTAAAAAAGTAATTAAATCTAAGAGTGTTGTTTTGGGACCTGTAATGTACAAGTAGGATGCTCTTCACAAGAGCAGAAAATGACTTGTTTATGTTAATTGCTTGTGATTGTTTCTCAACCATTTTGATTCAGTTTCTATGAGTAACTGTTTTAAGTCAATATGTTTATTTTCGTGTTGGATGGTAGCGCCTGTGTATGTATAACATACAGCATGCAGTTAGTAGGTGTACATGCAGGTGATGGATGAGTCACTGCACTGCGAGTGTTTATGTACTGCCATGTACTAATATAATTGTCTATTCTTTTTTGTGAAGAAAAAAAAAAAAATTCCCTCAATCGTGAAAATAAATGGGACAAAAATGAGACTTTTGAATGAGGAGAGGGGTTGAACTTTGTGTGTTGCAAGCTAGATTTTTCTGCAAGGGAAATTTGTGGATGTATTATTCTAAAGTCTCTAGAATATTAAAACATTTTTTTTTTGCTTGGGATGGTACTGAAAACCTTTCTTACAAGTGTTCAAATCAACTGGCATTATTTCTAATTTTATGAAGAAAAGTATTCAAAAATAAGACACTTTGTCTTATTTTAAAATTCTCATGACTTCGCAAAAAGATGCCCTTTTGCTTGACTTGTTCTTCTTTAAATCCTGAGTAACCAGAAGAATTATTTTTAGTAAAACTTCAGTCACATAATTTCTGAGACTTCAACAGTGGTTTTAATTTGCTTGCATAAAGATTTAGACCCCTAACATCATTGTACAGTCCTTAAAAAAACTTGTCCTCAGTTTAGTTGTTTATTAAGGGTAATGTCAAGACCTGTGCAAGCAATACAAAAATAAGATAATAGTGGTATTAATTAAATCTAGTTGTACATGATTTTGGATCAGATAAAGAAATAGATAGGACCGGGTTACATCTTTGGCATGACACATTTGCATATTTTCCTTTCACACATTATACAGTAGGTCATAAAATTTCAAATAACTGGTAATCAACTTTCTTTACCTTTATTTTCTGGAAATTTTTGTTGTTTCCCAAATAAAATAAGTCTGATAAAAGATACAAGTTTTTTAAGGACCTTGCTAACATTTTTTTAGGTACTGTACTTTGCTTATTCCTTTATGCATTTTCATGTTCTAAATAACAATATTCACTTTCCCATAATCCCATTAATCATTTTTTGGAGAAACATTTTTTTAAACTTAGTGTTGCCAAGATCATGACTGTTCCACATTTGATGTTTTTCCATTCCATTTTGAATGAAGCTATTAATGGTTTTGATGTGATAGCATTAGGAACCTGTGCGGTCATGATGTTGTTTATGTGTGTGTGGGTGTATGTGTGTATGTATGCGTGTATGTATGTGTGTATGTTCGCATGTATGTACAGTATGTTTGTGATGGCCAGTTCGTAAACGTGATATCAAGAGCTATACACTGGATTCTTGTCATGTGTGGTACACAGATTGCCCATGGTCTGTAGATGTGTCCTATTGTTTTTGATGGTGATGTCATGCATATTAATGAGTGGGCAGGGCTTAGTGTAAAAATCTTGCAATGTTCATATTTTAACAACGGCATGTCTTTCATATTTGGTGTATTTGTGATGTTAGCTGGTGTGTACATGTTCATGATGTAAAAAAGTTAATCACATAGTGGCGGTAATATGATTTTGCTGAAAAAAAGCTTGTAAACGCGGTATCTCAAGAACGGTAAACTGGATTCATGTCATATTTGGTACACACATAGGTGCCCTATTGGTTTTGGTAGTGATATTATGCATATTAATTAGAAGGTGGGGCTTAATTTTAAAATGTTCATATTTTAACAAGTGCATGTCTGTTTTGTTTCATAATTGGGCTAATTATGACGTTAGCTGGTGTGTACATGTTCATGATGTAAAAACATTGAATTTCATTAATATGCATAGTGGAGAGGGGGTCACAAGAATTTGTTGAAAAGAGCTTTGTCGAAAAGAGCTTCATTAATATGTATGGTGGGTGTGGCTTTATGTGAAAGTGCTAAATGATGTAAATACCTACCATACCCCATGAACGATACATCAACTTTATGCTATTTTAGGTACACAGATGGGTCATGGTCTGTACTAGAGCTGTGACCGTTTAGAGTGTACACGCTACACGCTCGCAAATCTTGTAAACGTTTACTAAATACTTCATTGCGAGTAATCATATTTTATACATCATAGGGGCCTAGTGTCTTGCCATTGAAAATCAATATTCATGATTCAAATCACACACATTCGACTGACAAAATTCCATTCAATAAATTTTTACAAACTGTAAACCCGATTAGCTTAATCCTTTTTAAATGTGCGAATCACAAATGCGCAGTAATCACCAATTATGTTTTTTGATTTCGCTGAAATTTGAGTAGGCTAACTTGTAAAATGCACCGCGAATGTGCAGCAGTAAACAGTGAAACTAACAATAGACCTAACGCTAGGCCATATGGCTTTAAATCCCACGCAATCAAGGCCCGTTTTACAAGCTGTTAAATCTACCAAAAAATACTTGAATTGTGACAATCAGTACATTTACATGTAAATATTACCTGATGAGTCAAATCAATTTTGCAAGAAAGAAAAAATATTGCATAATAAACAAACAGAACAAGGTTTCAACAGAGCTGAAATTCTGCATGCGGTGCAAAGATGGCGACCATTTCTTCGAGAGGACTGATATTTCAGAACTTCCTGCTGGTAGTGGCGTAGTGTTGAAATGTTTTACAGCGAGGTATATCATAGCCTAGTGTGCAAGATTTTTGAAAAGAAGAACTTTGAAAGCTGTAGCGAATAGGACAAAAAAGTTACGCGATGTTGAGTTTAAATGACATTGAAAGGAAGTTATCTGTTCTTTCTAAACTGAATTTCTATGCATATTTTCCATAAAAATAATGATTTATACTGTAGAAGTAAACTTCTTATGATTTGGAAAGCAAAACTCAGCGTCTATTTGGGCAATGGAGTCAGTACTTTTGCCATACTGGTTGCGCGATTTTTTATACTTCTCGTAGTTTTGGAGCAATTTTGGTGTATTTCCGAAAATTATGGTACTAAGCGCGATTTTTTTGGCGTGTACACGTTTACTAAAATCCCTAAACGGTCACAGCTCTAGTCTGTACATATGTTCTTATGTTGTGGTAGTGATGTCATGAATGCTAATGAGTAGGTGGGGCTTACTTACAAATTCTTGAAATAGGATAAACGAGCAATCGTTTTTGCATTTGACTTGCTTTGATGATGTTAATTATTGTGCAAATGCTAATTTTGTCAACATTTTTATTGATCTGCATGATGGGTGTGGTTATAAATAAAATATCCTGGAAGAAATATTTTATGATATGCAATGACATGACAGACAGTAAATACAAATTTTGCAAATCAATCAGCTTATGAAAAAGATGCATTGGAACCACAAAACCTTTTGGCTCTGGTTCTTATCACGGTTGTCAGTTTTAGAAAACGTCATATTCTTTTTTAGAAAATGTTCCATGCAACCTTGTATTATGTGCTAAATCATTCTAGTATCTTAAAGATGCTATTTTTTCCTTTGCTGGTCAACAAAATCAATCATATTTTTCTGACATTTTCATTTTTCATTACAGCTTATGAGGAATCAGAAGTGTTTCGAGATGATGACTCTTTCTACCGTTTTTGCATGGATGAAAACTCTTTCCCGTTAACGAGGGAGACAGAGCCCTTCATAAAAGGAGAACAGGTTTACTCAAGGTAAACACATATATACTGTCACTTTGCACTTAACTCGGAAGAAAATCAATATTTCTTTTCATTTTACATGAACACTTGAGCATACATGAACTTATCAAAACAAGCAGATCTTTAAGTCAAATGACATAAAATTGAAAAAAGTTTCACTTGTCGTGTATTCACTTTCAAAATTGAAGAATTCACTCAAATACTGTATACTTAGTAAATAGCATATAGTAAATGAAAATGAAGGGATTTTTGGAGTAAATTTCTCCTTTATATCAACATAGTCAAATTTGTAGTCTAGTTTTTAGCTCGACTATTCAAAGAATAGTAGAGCAATTGTACTAACCCCCGGCGTTGGCGTCCGGTAAAGAAAGTTTGGTTAAAGAATTCATAACTTAAGTTATGAATGGTGTACATTCATGTGACTTGGCATAGGGGTAGAGGACATGGGTACAGATCAAGTGAGCATGATTGAAGGGTTGTGTGTGCACACTAATTAGCTTATTTGCGTAATAATGGAAATATTTGTCAGGTTAAAGTTTTGGTTAAAATTTTTGGTTAAAGTTTTCATAACTTATGAATGGTGAAGATTCATGTGACTTGGCATAGGGGTAGAGGACATGGGTACTGTTCAAATGAGCATGATTAGTGGGTTGTGTGTGCATACTAATTGGCTTATTTGCCCAACAATGAGAATATTTGTATTTATGATATCTCTTAAATTAAAGTGGATGTGGGGATTTTGTTTGCACAAATGATCATATATGTGAAGAGCATTGTCTATGCTCAATGGTGCATTTTTAGTAGAATATTTGCATAATAATAGACTTGTGTACAAAATATTTAACCTGAGATAATAACTTGCTATTTAGTTCAGTGGTAGAGGGCATCAGTACTGTTCAGTTAAGCATGATTGGGCGATTGTGGGGGATTGTGTGTGCATAATAATTAGCATATTTGCATAGCAATGAAAATATTTGTATATGTGGTATTTATTGAATTAAAGTGGGTAAAATGAATTTGGTTAAACATATGATCATACAGTATATGTGAAGAGCATTGTTCACACTTATTGGTAGGGTATAGTGTGCATTTGCTGCAATTTGTTTGACCTGAGATCAAAAATATATGGCTTATGACTTTGATATGATATTCATATTCCTGACATGAATAGCAATCAAAATGTTTGTCTTGCAGTGAATAAAGAAGCAAATAAAAATAAAAGTTTCTTCGCTTGTAAAGAATGTTAAATTAGGGGTTTGATAAATATAAACAATAAGCAGAATGTGGGGTAGAAGATGACATGATGATAAAGTAGCTGAAGGAATTAGGATGAGGTCATGTGGGACAGGGTGGAATTGTATGTAGGGCATGGTGTGGTGGGATATCAGGATGTGTTGGCATGTTAGACTGGATTGGCATGTAGAACAGGGTGGGTTGGCATGTGGAACAGGATGGGTTGGCATGTGGAACAGGGTGGGTTGGCATGTGGAACAGGGTGGGTTGGCATGTGGAACAGGGTGGGTTGGCATGTGGAACATGATGGGTTGGCATGTGGAACAGGGTGGGTTGGCATGTGGAACAGAGTGGGTTGACATGTGGGACAGGGCAGAATGGCATGTTATCTGGATTTCAGTTGTGATGGCATGTGAGTCATGCAAGTGGTGGAATAACATACAATATCTGGTTTTCAGGTGTGATTTTATGGGGTGTAGACGTGGAATGACATTTGGGACAGCTTGGGATGTAATGTGGGACAGTCTGAAATATGCATTATTAGCCATGAGGGGATTTATATTATTTCCAATGTCTAGTTTGTCATACTTTAAACAATATTGTTTTGCATAATTTTGTTTTAATGTTGTTGTACATATTTCATGCTGCTTGACTTTGCTTGACACACATATTTTCCTAAATTGGAAGTTGTATTACAATCCAGGATGTAGTTTTGGGGATCTGTAGGGGCTGGAGGAGGGTACAGGTTGGAAAGGGGGTTCAATGGCATTCTTTCATTGACATTAGCAAGCCATGCCCTCTCCTTTCTTTGTTATTCAATTGATAGAACTAAAAGAGGTGTTGTAGTTATAAAGACTGCTAAGTTGTACATTTTTTTTGAGTTACCAGGTGAGGTAACCTTAAGTCTGATGCAAGTATGCCATACTCATTTCTTGCCTAAACCTGCCTTAATTCTTGCTTCAGCCTGGCTTCAACCATACGTAAGCATAGTTTAATTTCCAAAAGGGTAAGCCCATTCTCTATACTAGCTTTAAATAGTCGTCAGCATCAGCATCTTTTATTCCGTGTATTCTAAACTATTGTAGCTACAATCTTGGACAAAACTGTTGGAACACTTCAGCTTTTGAAAAATAACATATGTTATAGTGTTATGTTTCTTTAATATATTGTCTGAGAATTGTAACCATAGAGGGGGAGGGAGGACAATTAATATAGTTAGGGGAGGGAGATATTGGCAGTGTCAATGAAATGATAAAAATGCCCTTAAAATTCTAAAATATTAATTAAAATTGAAAGAGTAGAGATTTCCAGCATTTCTGGTTTCCAAATAAGGAATAATTTATAATAAAATAGTAGCTTCATGAAAAACATCACATATTTTCACTAAATGTTTCAACGAGTTTAGTCCAAGATTGTAGATTAAATAAAGTAGTGTGATTAAAATGTTGTAAACCCCAGGTAGAAGTATAAATGGTGTGATGACCATCTAAGCATTTCCAATACAGCTATCAGCCTGCCTTCTGGTTTTACTCAAAACGTGATGAGTCCCATGAGCCTATGCTGTAGAAGTTAAAAGCCAGATATCGTGCTAACCAGAGGCATAGCCAAAGCTGCAGTGCGGGGGGTGCCGCACTCCCCCTCCCCCTTAACTTTGTGGTCGTCGGAAAATTGAACATGCTTGTCGGCAAAACAGGAAAAGGGAGAAGATAAAGGAAAAAAGAAAGGAATAAAGAGGAAAAAAGAAAGAAGAGAAGCAACAACAAAAAAAGAAGTAGGAGAAAGTAAAGTGGTTAACCATGTTTTCAGCCTGACAATCAGACGGAGTAGTCAGTACGTTACCGCCAGTACATTGTATTTTACAACAAGAGATTAGATTTTCCAACTAACGGTCAATTTGTTTTCTTTTTTTCCTGTCATTCTGAACATCGCATTTCCCGACAAAGAAAATTCTGACAGAATTCTGAATGTCGTTTGTCTTCCAACCATTTCCTTCTGAACCGTTTCTGGAAGGGGTGTAGCCAAGGGTGAGGGGGGTGGTCATTGGCAAATTTGGAAACCTTGTTGGCTTATGGATGTAAATGAATTTACAAATTTAACACAAAAATTAGGCACTTTTAAGGTTGACTCCCCCCCCCCCATCCTTTCTCCCCGACCTCAATAATGAAGGTCTAACTTGTTGATTTTGAGTAAAGATTCCATCATTGCATGTTTTCTTCCAGGGTCTTCAATTTTCAAAAAATATTTGATTTTCGTGAAATTTGCTTCAATTTTGGAAAACTTTTTTTTTAATTTTTGGGAATTTATTGTGAATTTATTTTCAGTTTTTGGGAAAGGGGAGGGAGGGGGGGCGGCATCAATAGGAATGGAGACGGGGGGTATTTGGCCCCCCAGTTAATATGTTAAAAAGCCTATGATATGATAATGGTGTAAATGAGGATGATGACGACGACGAAGATGATGCAGAGGCGGCAGAGGATGTTTGAATCTGGGGAGGCACAGGATCTGAGGGGTACTTGTTTATTTTGCTTGGTGTTTGTCAGTTTGTTTTTACATTCTTCAATCTGTCAATAAAAAGATCACTTATGATAAGGGGACTTAAATATATTTTCATATTTAAAATACTTTTTTATATTTTTTATATCTCTATGAAGGATTCTTTTAATCTTTAAGAAGAAGATGGGAGGAGAGGGCACGTCAGTTTATGTCATGGCAGTGGCCTGGATTCAAATAGTAATTTTTACCTTGCATGGCCCATTTAAGAGATGCCCCACTAATGAAATTTGGGGTGGTTCCCACACTATACAAAGACCCTCTTTTAAAGAGTTTTTATAAGCTGGTAAAAGGCCTTCATAGTATGAACAAGTTGAGTATGTCGGGCTGTTGGGCCCCCAACTTTGTCTTTAGGAAAAATTTCTAATAGTGGATATGCACACGAAGCGCATGAAATTTCACAATTTTAGTCTTTTTAGGGCGATATTTGTGTTACTTTCTTATTAAAAAGATCAGATGTATAGTCTTTGAAGAAATTCTTTTTTAATGTGTGAAAGGGTAAATTCCTTCTCTAAAAAGGGCACTTTTCCAGGTCAGCATTTTCTGATCAACATTTACTGTTCCCAGGGTAACGGAAAAGATAGAAATTAATTACATATGTTAAAAGCAGTTGTAGAATTATTTAAAATCATAATTTACTAATAAAAAGTAATATGTATTATACTCAAGTACAACTAAAAAACCATGAGTACGAGTACAGGTTTAAAGGCTACGAATCCACTAGTCATGAATAGGAGTATGGGCATGAGTACACAAAAATGTACTCAAGTACGAGTACGGACTCGAGTACTACAAGTCTGTATAATCTTGCAAGAGACTGGATTGAGGGTGATTTAGCACATTAATATTTGACTGATATCGTCTGTTGGATAGGAAGTTTAGTCTGACAAGAAAAGAAAGACTGATTGGTTATTTGGTAAAAAAATAGTAATTGGTTGGCTCTTTTAAAGCTTTTTGGTTCTGATACAATAGCATCAGGAACCTATGCGGTCATGATGGCGTGTGTATATATGCATGTGTGGATGTGTGTGTGTATGTGACGGCCAACTTGTAAACAGGATATCTCAAGAATGGTACACTGGATTCATGTCATATGTGGTACACAGGTAGTTCATGGTCATTAATATGTCATACATATTAATGAGTAGGCAGGGCTTAATGTAAAAATCTTGAAATGCTCATATTTCAACAATTACATGTTTGCTTTTGTTTCATATATGTGGTACAATTATGATGTTTCTGTAGCTGGTGTGTACGTGTTGATTGTATAAAAATGTTGAGTTTCATTAAATGTGTAGTGGGCAGGGGCTTAATATGATTTTGCTGAAAAGAGCTTGTAAACACGATATCCCAAGAACAATAAACTGTGATTCACGTCATGTGTGGTAGCCCATGTTCTGCAGATGTGCCCTATTGTTTGTAATAGTCATGCATATTAATGAGTGGGCCGAGCTTAATACATAAGCAACCGTATGTCTGTTTTGCGTCATACTGGTCATAATAATTTTGTTGGTTAATGTGCACATGTTAATCTTATCAACAGCTGTCATGGTGGGTGGGCATGGATTAATATATGTAAAAGTGCTAAAAAATTATTGTAATCACCATACCTCATGAACGTTATATCAGACTTAGATCATATGTGGTACACAGATGGGTATGGTATGTCTGTTTATATATGTTTTGCTGTTGTGGAAGTGATGTCATGAATTTCAAAGAGTAAGCTGGGTTTACCGACTGTCATTTGGTGGATTAGTGTTCACACCGTGGACCTTCCTCTCGACACAAATGAAAAACAGGAGGCCTGGTTGAAGTATCTCAAACTTATATTATTACTAACTTCAAAAAACACTTAGCAGATATACATATACACCCACTCCCATCTCCTTTCCGGCTCCTCTGCCCCACCTGCAACACCGACCTCTACATCAAGCAGATCCTCTTAACCTGTCCACTATACCTGAACTCTAGGTTTCTCTCCTTGCTCACCTCAATCTCTTTAAAAAACAATCCTTCCTCCAACATTTTTAACCTCTGCACAACAGCCTTTTCCACCATATCTAACCTTCCTTTCTCTTCCCTTCTACACCTAACCTTACACACCCTTTTCTTTTCAACTTAATTTTTTCTCCCAAATTCATCCTATTTTCCCACTTTTTCTCCCTATCAATCCTACATCTCCTCTCTATCCTAACTCTTACACCTTAATTTTTCAACACCCTCTTGGCACATTTGACTCTGACTATTGCACACTGCTGTTAAACATCAACAAACCAAACCATACATATATACAAATTTGTGAATGAAAAACCCAAAATGAATCAAGAAAAAAACAATTATACCCCGTTGTTTTACCCGTTGTGCTTCGATTTGTTGCGCTATACCAGTATATCATCTGGATTTCCAAAACCTGAACCGCGATATTGCTCTAGTTGCATGAATTGACTTTTTGCGTCCTTGTTTTTATTACCATGCTTCCAGTTCCTGCGACTATATGTTCCTGACTGAAGCATCCAGACTGTAACCCAACACCACCACCGTGACACAACACCACCACCATGACACAACACCATCACCGTGATCCAAAACCACCACCGTAACCAACACCACCACTGTGACCAACACCACCACTGTGACCAACACCACCACCGTGACCAACACCACCACCGTGACCAACACCACACCACCGTGACCAACACCACACCACCGTGACCAACAACACACCACCGTGACCAACACCACACCACCGTGACCAACACCACCACCACCGTGACCACCACCACCACCGTGACCAACACCACCACCGTGACCAACACCACCACCGTGACCAACACCACCACCGTGACCAACACCACCACCGTGACCAACACCACCACCGTGACCAACACCACCACCGTGACCAACACCACCACCGTGACCAACACCACTGTGACCAACACCACCACCGTGACCAACACCACTGTGACCAACACCACCACCGTGACCAACACCACCACCGTGACCAACACCACCACCGTGACCAACACCACCACCGTGACCAACACCACCACCGTGACCAACACCACCACCGTGACCAACACCACCACCGTGACCAACACCACCACCGTGACCAACTCCAGCACCACCAACCCCAGCACCGTGACCAACCCCAGCACCGTGACCAACTCCAGCACCGTGACCAACACCACCACCGTGACCAACACCACCACCGTGACCAACACCACCACCGTGACCAACACCACCACCGTGACCAACACCACCACCGTGACCAACTCCAGCACCGTGACCAACTCCAGCACCGTGACCAACTCCAGCACCGTGACCAACTCCAGCACCGTGACCAACACCACCACCGTGACCAACACCAGCACCGTGACCAACACCAGCACCGTGACCAACTCCAGCACCGTGACCAACTCCAGCACCGTGACCAACTCCAGCACCGTGACCAACTCCAGCACCGTGACCAACTCCAGCACCGTGACCAACTCCAGCACCGTGACCAACTCCAGCACCGTGACCAACTCCAGCACAGTGACCAACTCCAGCACCGTGACCAACTCCAGCACCGTGACCAACTCCAGCACCGTGACCAACTCCAGCACCGTGACCAACTCCAGCACCGTGACCAACTCCAGCACCGTGACCAACTCCAGCACCGTGACCAACTCCAGCACCGTGACCAACTCCAGCACCGTGACCAACTCCAGCACCGTGACCAACTCCAGCACCGTGACCAACTCCAGCACCGTGACCAACTCCAGCACCGTGACCAACTCCAGCACCGTGACCAACTCCAGCACCGTGACCAACTCCAGCACCGTGACCAACTCCAGCACCGTGACCAACTCCAGCACCGTGACCAACTCCAGCACCGTGACCAACTCCAGCACCGTGACCAACTCCAGCACCGTGACCAACTCCAGCACCGTGACCAACTCCAGCACCGTGACCAACTCCAGCACCGTGACCAACTCCAGCACCGTGACCAACTCCAGCACCGTGACCAACTCCAGCACCGTGACCAACTCCAGCACCGTGACCAACTCCAGCAACTTCCAAAACCAACACCAACATCCTGTTTAATATAAACAATAAGAGAAACACCTAAATAATATTTGCTATATACTTATTGATGATAAATAACTGCAACAATAATCAACAACATATAATGTCATTATTGTTGTGTCAATTCAAATTTACGACAAACTATATTTAGCACTATAAACAATAAGTGCATTAGAATCATGTTACCTCATTAACATGATATAATTACAACATAGTTATACTAAATAGTCATAGCACCCTTTAATCCGGAAAACTAACGCCATGGAAGCACCGTTTTTGCATCGTTTTTGCATCATACTTAGTATGATAATGTTATTAATTATTGTGTACATGTATGCTAATATTGTCAACATTTGTATTGATCTGCATGGTGGGTGTGGCTTATAGAACAAATATATCATCAGATGCAATGACATGACAGTTAATTCAAAATTTGCAAATCAATCAGCATATGAACAAAAATGTATCAGAACCACAAAACCTTTGGTTCTGCATGGTGGGTGTGGCTTATGAATAAATAGCAAGGAACAAATATTTCATGATATGCAAGAACATGACAGTTCATACAAATAATTTGCAAATCAATGAGCTTATGAAAAAAAGCATTGAAACCACAAAACCTTTTGGTGTTGGTTTACATATTTTGGGCCTTAGCAACGAAGGTGACATAATACTTAGGCCCCTTATCATAATAGAGGCGGCCGTGGTATTACTGCAGCTGACGCAGCTTCAGACTGTTACTATGCAGGTGACTTTTAACAATAGACCATCCACACTCAGCGGCGCGTATCACGATTTCTTATGAGCAGGGTATTTTACACATAAGAGATTTTAACCCATGCGTAATCTTTCAGATCAGATGAATGCAGCCGCCGCGGTATAGGAATTGCCAATATGATAATAGACAGATTAGATGGATGCGACTGCCACGGTATACTATAAGACTTTGCCATTGTGAAAATGTTGACATTTGATGGACGCGACCGCCGTGGCATATGAGTTCACGATGAGGGCAGGAGGGAATACTCCCATAATGGATGTGGCTGCCGCGGTATAGGAATTGCCAATATGATAATAGTTTTTATTCCTTTGCCCCACCTCATTTTCATGTGTATGTTTATTACTTTTGTACAACTATATTTATCAAAAAAATTTAGATTTAAAATGATCAAAATATTTCAAAGGCGTCAAGTTCGGTTTTGGATAATCTTTGGCTGATTACAATTCGTTAGGACCAGCGATGGAAATTTCCATTCCAATGCTATTATAATATGTGATGCAATAGTCCCTTGCCACGTGTATCACAGCAGAGAATCAGCTGAAATGAGTTGGTTGGCTTGAAGCGTAGATAGTATATATATAAATGTTTTGCGAACCCGTTAGATGATAGCTCATTTACATGAATAAATTGTCACTGATTGGCTGAAAGTGCAGATGTTTGTATTTTTGTGCAGACCAGTTAGATGATAGCTTATTTACGTACATAAATATCACTGATTGGCTGAAAGTGGCGATGTTTGTACTATTTTGCTGACCCATTTAGATGATAGCTTATTTACATACATAAATTATCCATGTTTCATCTTTCCACGAGTGAAAAGGGATGTTCAAAAGGATGTTTTTATTTGACGAGATTTTTAAATGACAGAAAATGTTTATTTTTGCCGGCTACCAGAGAGAATGTGGCAAAGAATCTGTTACTGAAACTGTTTGTAGAATATATATAATCAGATAATGGGCAGTGTCGTTTGTGGAATAAAAAGTGAGTCATATAAACGGTATAATTGACATTTTAAGAAATTAAGGAACTATTTTTCATTAGCGAAATTTTTTCTTTCTGTTCATTGGTTACCTGATATATGATGGGTGTACGAAAATGAAATTATGTTAGCTGATGCACATTCAGGGCAAATTCAATTCATAACTTTATGAATTATGACTTAAGTAAGTTAACTAAAAGAAATAATAGATGAACACAGCTGGGGTATCAGAGATCTTTATTTGGTTCAAACATTTCAAGTTAACATTTTAAAATGCATGCTGCATGGTCATAAAAAAAGAAAGAAAAAAAAATCAACCCGTAATTGTATACTGCCTTGTGTACAACTAAGTACAACTAGAATGTCAATGATGTAGTAGCTCAACATATGTTTTGGGGTGGGTATACATGTAAGCCTGTTTTTGTTGGTGGGTAGTTAAAAGTTTGGGTGCTTCTTGGACAGTAATCGAGGGGCACTTTTCATTTAAGGAAAAAGAGGCACTTTTGTCAATTATCAAAAAAGCGGAGGAATTTTGCCTCCTGGCCCATGGTTCCTACTTATGGTTTGAGTATAGGTGAGATTTGAGTGAAGCAGGGGGCACTTTCCCCACCCTCAATTTTTGTCCAAATAGATACTTTTGTATGGTGATGTGTTGTATTTTAACATGATTTTGTAATCCCCCTTCCCCCTCCCTCCCCCTTCCCCCTCCCAACACACACACCTGACTTTCCCCACTTTCAGTAGGCAAATCACGCCTATAGGTTTGAGATTGGGGAGCCAGAACAATGTTGGCAATTACTCATCAGGTGAGTAGGTAAAAGGCTTCTTTTGAAAATTGCTGCTTGCAAAATTATTGGGGGCATGCATGCCCCTTCCCAACACGGCTCTCGATGTCAGTGCCCCTTCTGGCTATTTTAGTTTTAAAACTTAAGTTCTTAAATGTAAGTCAACTACGATTGCTATACCCCAGTTTGATTATAGTGTGGAACAAATCCCAAAGGGAATAATATAAACCAATTGGCACATGAAAGCAGCGTTCTTTATCTTTCAGAAATTTTTGCTGACCCCTCTGAGTCTATGTTATTATATATACTGAAGTCATTCGGATTGGGCACATCGAAAACTGAATTTTGGAGTCATTTTTGGTGAGATTTGTAATGCAAAATTCTTTAAAACTACGCACTAATACAAAATGTTGTTGCATCCATGGATCAATCTATGTAAGACAAACATGACAACACAGCAAAATGTAGGAAAAATGCTTAGGATTAGATCAACGCTGGAAAAAGCTGAACGTATCCAAACAAAAATCTGGATTTTTGGGCAAGCCTTGCTTAAGCTCAAATCCCTGCAAAGGGAAATTAAGCTAAAAATGAATTATTAAACTTCAGTTAAGTAAAATAAATCATAGATGATTACAGCTGGGGTATCAGAAATCTTTGTTTGGTTTAAACATTTCAAGTAAACATTTTGAAAATGCATGTTGCTCATAAAAATAAAAAAAAATCAACCTGTAATTGTACACTGGCGAGTGTCACCCCCTCCTCCCTCTGCCCCCAGTATATCGTATGTAAATGAGGGATATATTGAAATAATGAATGAGTGTTGTTACGATGTACGTGCTTGGCTACCGTAGTACGAGAAAATGATACAAATATAGAGGTAATTTTAAACCATTTAGCTACAATTTTCAGAATAAGTTAATGGCAAAAAAAAAAAAAGAATTGAAACTATAAACCATGAATTGAAAATTGTGAGAAAATGCGGATGATCCGTCAACACAATGTCACAACCTTCAACTTTTTTTCAACAATAAAAATACATTACACGTCTCTAATCTCTCATAATTTTGTTACTCTGTTATGTAGATTGCTGTTAAAGGAAAACTAAACACAATTGGCTATGGTTCCTTGGAAAATATGTCCATCATCCTTGAACAGTCAGAACCATAAGACTCTGTCTGGGTGCCTCTTTGTTAAAAATTGTCAACAATTATGTTGCAAAATTAAAGCAAATGCCACTTTGGAAGCATGATCAGGAACCTAGTGTATCAGTTGTCAAAAGTTATTTCGGTCAAGCTGTAGTATCAGGTATATCTCCTTGGTTAAATGGTAATGTATTGAGGCCCTAGGGAATTAAGAATAATTGGGTATAGATGAGGAAATAAATTAAACATGGGAATGCATGCCTAGTGTGGTCAGCATGACTTCTGGAAGGGGATGCCATTTTACAGTAGATACAAGTTGTGTCCCTTGGGATAGGTTCTAGTATAATCATGCTTGCATCAAATCCTTATCACTTGTTTCCATCATATCAAACAGTCGAAGGTATCTCATGACTTTCACATGGATATTGCATGTTTTTAGGGACTGAAACACGTCAATCTGCTGTATACTGTGTTGTTGCCAACCTTTGTCATTAAGGTCTATGAATGTCTTGAGTTCAGAAAGAACAGTCTTTAAATTTGAATGGCCAGTGAATCGCTGCACAGCCATAAACCTTCATTCAATTAACTTTTTGCCTCAAAAATCTATGGATATACATAGAGGCAACATTGTCCTAACTTGCTTAAAAATCCAGAAAATACATGAAAATAGCAAAAGTCTCTGTGAAAATCGATTAAAATTGAGCATTATGTAGCCTTTGAAGTCTTAATATGTTTTTATATCAATTTTTAATTCTGTATATGAACGGACAATCATATATTCTTCTGTAAGTCATGTGTATTTCAAAGGTATATGGACAGGACCCCCTTTCCCAAACTGGGGAAGGACAGCACCAACCCCTCCAGCTACCGCCCCATCACCTTCACCTACTGACTCTGTAAAATAATGGAAAGGATTATTAACCAGAGACTAAACTGGTTCCTTGAGACCAACGGAATCTTTTCCCCTCACCAAAGCGGCTTCCGGAAACGTTACAATACCCTGGACCACTTAATCATGCTCGACACTGCTATTCGGGAATCCTTTGCAAAAAAGAAACACCTCATTGCCATCTTTTTTTGACCCAGAGAAAGCTTTTGACACTACTTGGAAATACGGCATTACCTGCAAGCTTCACACCATCAACCTCAGAGGCCACCTCCCCATTTTTATTCAAAACTTTCTCTCACCCAGGCAGTTCCAATTTCGTATTGGCCACACCCTCTCCAACCCCTAACCCCAAGAAGAGGCGTCCCCCAAGGGAGCATCCTCTCCCTTACTCTCTTTAACCTGAGCATTTACAACATTACAGACAACCTTGGCCCCCCAACATCAAACGTGCCCTCTTTGTGGATGACTTCACCATCTTCTACTTCTCCCCTAGCTTTTCTCTTGTCGGAAATAGGCTCCAACTTAGCCTCAACCGGCTGCAAGACTGGTGCAACAATAACGGTTTTAAATTCTCTTTCATTTCAACAACCCCAACCCGAATCTCGTGTTCAATGGCAATTGCATCCCTAAAGTTGACCACACTAATGGGTTTAACTCTAGACCCCAAGCTCTCCTATAAGCAACACATCACCAACTTGAAACAGAAATGCAACAGCTCCCTCAACATTCTTCGCCTACTCTCAAACACCTCTTGGGGTGAGGATCCCCCATGCTTTCCTCAAAATCTTCAGGTTAACCATTCATGCCAAGCTCGACTGGCAATATTTTCTACTGCCTCTCACAACTCTAATCTCAACCACATCATCACCATCCAAAATGAAGCCCTCAGGCTTTGCCTGGGTGCCTACATGACCTCTCCCATCACCAGCATTCACGTTGAAGCCAACGAACCCCCCTTTTTGCTAAGGTGTAGAAAGCTTAGTCTTTCCTACACTATTATGAGCCCTTACCAACACCCAGAACCCTGCATACAACCTCATTAGGTACCCCAATTTCTCCACCCTCTTTGATAGGACTAAAACCCTATCCCCTCACTTCAGCTTACATTTCAAACCCGACCTCCACCATCTCTGCATCAACCCTGCCACTCTTGGAACCTTCTCCTGGCCCACTTCCCTAGGCCACCCCACCCCCCATCCCTCTTCCATCCACCTGGGCCTTTCCACTCATCACAAACCCAAATCCACCCCAACCTCTTCACCAAGCTCCACAACCAAATCAAAGACCAACTCTTAAAGTACACCTCCATCAATTCTGATGGCTCCAAGAAAGGCGACAAGACAGCTGTTGCTGCCCTCATCCAAAATATTAGTGGCAGGCTTCCTTCCCAACTTGTCCATGTTCTCGGCCGAGGTCAAGACCATCCCATTCGCCCTCAACTATATTGAGCCACTTTGCCATCTTCTCAGACTCCAAGTCTGTCCTTACTTTTTTACTCAATCTTAAGTGTGATAACCCCACGTCCCACCTCCTCTGTAAACTCCTTTCACCCCCCTCTGCAGGAAAAGTATTCTTTTCTTCTGGATACCCAGCCATGTTGGCATCCCAGGCAATGACAAGTGCTGATTCATCCGATAAGCTTGCCCTCGACCTACCCCCTTTCCCAAAACCTTTTCTGACATCGAACCGCTTATCGCTTCCCTTGTTCATGACCACTAGCAAACCTCATGGGACTCCCAAATTGATAACAAACTCCATGATATCCAGCCCACCATTCCGATTAAATCCACCATCCACAATCTCTCCCGTATCGACATATATGTTACCTGCCTTAAAATAGGTCACACCCACCCCACTCACTCCCATCTCCTTACTGGCTCCCCCACCCATCTGCCACAATTGCGATTGCCCCCTTACAGTCCACCACGTTCTCCTTGCCTGCCTCCTGTACAACCTCCCCAGAGCTTTCCTCACTCCTTACAACTCCATAGCCAAGCTCTTCTAGAAAAACCCTCTAGATAAAAAATTATCTCCTTTCTTCATCGTGCCTCTCTCTATAACCATATTTAGTTCTCCTCTCCCACCCCCCTTTAGCTACATTTACCCCTGTTTTGAACCCCTGCACTTTCTCTCTTGATCCCAACTTCCTGGCTATTAGCCCCCGTACTTATCTCAGACTCCGCCTATCTTTTCTTCGTACCTCTGGAATGATCTAACCTCTCAGGCACAATTTGACCCTCGCTGGTATGGTGCCGTTAAGCCCTTATCAAAGAAACAAGATTGTGTTTTGATTGAACAGATGAAAGAGCATTAACTCTTGGAGACCCAGGGAGTTCAAAATGTGACTGCAATTATTCAGAACTTTTTTTTTTTTAAGTAGATTGTCACAACTTTCCTTTTGTTTTCTATTACTACAAGTTTGGTTTATGTGAATGCCAAGACAATAAACTTTTCAATAAAAAGTCAGAATAAAGAAAATATCAACATGATTATGAAAAATTGCTAATTTGAAGCAAAATTAGGTCAAAATTGCTGAATTGTTTTGGTTTTCAAGGGTTAATTTTCAAGTAGAACAATCTTTAAATGGATACAATAGCACTTATAGACAATAGCACTTATAGTTTTACATTGTGACCAATCAACGTTTGTACAATATTTCAGCATGCACAAAAGTGATGATGTATGAACAAGAATACAGCTAAAGTTCTTTTATGTAATAATGCTTTATATTTCTTTCCCAAATTTTTCTCCTCAAGGCTACCCGACGGCACCTCTATCTACTCTGCCGAGGCGAAAGCCATCCTCCTAGCCTTAAACTTCATAGAACTTTCTTTCCGCCCCTGTATCGTCATCTTCTCTGACTCTAAATCCATCCTCACTGGCATCCTCAACATGCTTCGGCCCAACCCTCTCATTCTACAAATACTTCTCGCTTATTATGATAAGCACGAGTTAACGGATACACTGCTGTGTTAAGTACTACATCTTTTGTTAAAAGCAATTTTGCACCCTCTGTTGCTTTTTGATTGCTGGGATTTTTAATGCCAGTAGTTCCTGAATTTTTAGCCTATATGGTAGTCATGCAAAACATTTAATTGAGGATTATTGTCCTAATTATTTCATTCATCTTCCTGAGTGATCCCAACATAACTATGTTAATAACTGTTTTTTGTGTTTTTTGTAAGCAATGCATGAATACACTTTTTTTGGAATTGGAGAACCAAATCCTGATTTTTCAACTAAGTTTGCATTTCTACAGATGTTGTAGGTCATGTGAAATGAGGCATCATGTATGTTGTATGTGTTGCTAGGCAATATCTTAAACTGGCAGAATATGCTCCTGCAGTCATTGGTCGCTAAGGATATTATTTTGAAGTGTCTGTTTGCACAAAATGGTTTCTCAAATGAGTAATTGATTATGTGGGTATGAATGCACTTCTAAACACACAAAATTGATGGTATCAATTTTAATAGTGTTAATAATTTTGAGATGAGAAGCCACAGAAAGGTCACCTTGTCACTTAATAACTGCATTATTTATTCCCGTGGAGTATGTTATTCCACATGCCCTCTTATTCTGAGGGTGTATGGAATAATTATTGAATACATGAAGTGTAAGTTATTTTAATGGGTTCCTTGTCTTTTCCAGATTGTCAGCTGATCCTAATGATCCTTTTGAATTGGTCAAAGTTCACACAGAAAACAGTGCTACATTTGAAAAGGTAAGAGCTTTCTGTATCTGAATGGCAGTAGCAATATCTTCCAAATAGAATCCCTCAGTCTTTCACACAAAAAAAGAGGTACTACATTTAAAAAAAGGTGGTGAACTGCGACATTAGCTTGCCGTGGCATGCAATCCTCAGAACCTGTAGACACATTGGTGTTGGAAACAGTTGAGCATGAAATGATATAGATCTGTAAAGCACTTCATCGCCAATATGAAGCTATGTTACGGATACTGACACTGTATGTAGAAAGTGTTAATTTTGTGTGCACTGTACATTGCTAAATATAAGAATAAGAAGGTGAATTTTCTAGCATCATAAAAAATTGATAGAATAAATTGATATCATACATATGTGTAGTGCATTTTGCATTAAAAACATTCCTTCATTGTCGCACGTATGGTATAGGAAAATGCCTTTGATGAAAAGAGAAGGAATTTTTCGCTAAGGCATGCAATTTTCAAATATGAGGAATCTAGCTAGGACCATTCTCTTGTCTAGTGTGTGAGAGCTCTATTTACAGTACCCATGCAAGCAGTTTGACACGGGCGAGTTTTTCTGGCATTTTACTGGTGTTGTAACAGGCGAGTTTGAAAATGACATAATCGGGAGATATTTTGTTCAGTTTCACAAGCCATCGCCACTGCGAAACAATTTAAATTAAACAACGAGCAGCCATAGTGTGGTTATAACATAAAAATATTGCTGTGCCCGTTTAGTTAAGGTCTAAATTGAGTGAAAACGTTCAACAATATTGAAACGCAATGGGAGTTTGAAACATAGCGAAGTATTATTAGGGCCTACATCAATAGTATGCCAACATCACATTGGAATATTCACATGGGAATATTATTAGAACATTACATCAAAATAAATAAATTCATTCATGATGTTAATAATGGCAAGTCATAACTGATTATGATTTTGAATTATAAAACGAGCTTAAACCAAAATTAAAACAATCTCCTATGGAAATAAAGTTTCTACTCTTCTTCCAGTTTAGTGTTTCCCTTTTCAATGTGCAGATTATTTTTAATTGCTAGTGCAATATTGCTTGTACTATTTTTCCTTTTCTGTTATTTTTAATTCCAACATTTTGTAGCCTACTTTTGTGTATGTAAATTCAATCTCGGTGAAATAGATACAATACCAACAATTTTAAGCAAACATTTTTGCCATATAATTGAGCTTTGGCAGTTTAAAAAAGTGTAGTACGGTTGTTTTTTGTGTTCTATAAAATGAATTTAGCGTACAGTCATTATAACACGGCCAGAAATTTAGTGATTTTCTAAATTCATTTCTTGATTGCTCACGATAATCTATGGAATATTTCGAAAGCATGTCAAGTTAAAAAAGGTTAGCAAAACTGTTTTCCCAACCTTAAAAGACCCAATTCCTTGGACGAGACAGAAAAAGTTGGGCAATGTTTATTGCAGCGATCGGCAACTTGTTAGGACTTCAAAATTACGGTAAAATATGTACAAAGCACACTTGAAAAAAGTATGGGAGAATACACAATGAAATTAACAACATCAACTTACTCGGATCTCAGATATTTACATTCCAAATATTAAGTCCTGGTCCAAAAAAATTGTTTAAGATTTTAACAAAACAAGTTTCCAAAGATAAAGAAAATTTTGTTGAGACTTCTCCATCATAGAAAATAAAAAAAATATAAAAATATAAAAGCTGTAAAACTGCAAAAAAAATGCTTTCCTTGTTTTGAAAACGTATGTTCTACTTCCATCTTCCAACTTTGCAAATAACAAAGAATGAAAAAATCTTTCATAAACCAGTGGTACATTCCTTCCAAGCAATGAGCTGTCGTCCCAGTTAATGACAGCCAAGCTAATGTATAGCAAATTATTACCACATAGCAAATTATTACCACATATCACATGGGACATAGCATCCGTATAAATTCTATTTTTTAATGCAAAATCATTAGAACTATCAGAAAAATAACAACAAAATATCTCCTTTAATGATATGCTGCCCGCGTCACCCTTCACATGTTACTTCAGGTGCTTTAAAACCTGGCAACAGGTTTTCTCCAACTCCTCACCCACAGGAGCGTTAAGTTGTTGAAAGACATGTTTAACTGCATGCATGACACTTTTATGTAAACTTTCAAAATAGAGGAAAGACATACTGTAAAATAAGACAACAATACCAAAAGCGGGAGGGGGAGTGGACATCTAGCATTTTGTGAAGTGAGAAATATGAGGAAATTCACTGATCATGGGTGAGGGATGATGGAAGCATTGCCTTATTCATCTTCATTCAGGAAAACAAATCACGTAAATGGAGAGGGGGAAAGTACTTATCATATATACACCAAGTATGTTTTAACATTAAAAAGAATTCCCCCACCTCAAATTCAATGGTTTGGCCATCCAATTTGCCGTTTGAAACCTGCAAACGAGGAGATCTTATTAAAGAACCGTGGCACTGCCGCCCCCACGCCGCCCATACCACCCCTTCTTCCTATTCGTAATACTTTTATTTTTTGTGGAGAAATTTAAGAAAATGGGGGAGGGGATGATATGGTCACAAAATTATGTTTTCATAAAAGAAAATGCTGCACCCCAATTTCAATAGTTTAATGATCCCAGTTTGTCGCTTCAAGTTGCAAACGAAATAGTAGATCATATCAAAGATCCACTCCCTGCCGCCCTCGCCTTCCCCTTCCCCATCCGCCCCGTCTTGCTGTCGTAATACTTTAATTTTTGTGGAGAAATTGAAGAAAATTAGAGAGAGGACGAGATAATCTACCAAATTACATTTTCATAAAGGAGAATGCCCCAACCCTAAATACGATAGCCTGATAGTATTCAATTAAACATGTAGAAGAAGGAATCACTCTGGAGTACTATTCCAAATCGCTTTTAACCGATGTGATCCCCTGTCCCTTACCCATGACCACCAAACCCAAGTTTATGTCTATAGACTGAATATTTGGAAGACAACATGAAAATCGGGAGGGGACATATACCCTTGTAAGTATTTCCCTTTAAATGTGCCAATCTTAATTCATTGGACTGCGCTAGGCCAAAGTCCAGATGTAGCTGGGGTCAATTTGTAAACAAATCTGTCAAAATTCAGGATTTTAATTTTCTCACTTTATTATTTTTTTATTTTCTTTTGTGTTTCACTTTTACTGTATATGGAACTACATATTACAAAGTTTTTGACGCTTTTGATATTTGGTGGAAATATGTCAAAATTTTAACATGGAAATCTCAGTGAGTTAAACTTGTTTTTTTTTATTTCGCCGATTCTTTTTATTTCGCTTGATCTATTTTTTATTTATTCAATTTTCATTCTATGATTGATAAAAAATGGCCGCGCCTGTTGCAATAGTGGTGATGCAAGTTGTGTTGGGGCCATGGTTCCTTACTTGTCAGCTTATAATTTTTTGTTGAACTTATTGAAAATAAATAATGATGGTAAATCTCCGTGGTACACGCTGCATTGTCGCTTTCAATTTATTGTGGGCTGAACTGTGTCCTTTGAAAAGACACAGGAAATGAAATACTTAATTTTGCATAAATGGCATCTGAACTAAAAACACTTTGAGTGAAATCTGCAGGTTCGGTACGTGTGCAGAGTTGTGATTGGAAAATAGCACTCGTGATTGTATCTTTGTATTTAAAATTAAATCACAAGTTGCATGAAAACCAATACCACGTTTTTGGCTTTGAGAATGGGTTTTTTTCGGCGCTCTACCGGCGTCTTTACCGGCGTCTTTCCTGGCGTCTTTACCGGCGGCTTTACCGGTGGCTTTACCGGCGGCTTTACCATTGGTACTGTAGTTTTCAATCGGAGTAAACAACTCCAGTTCATTAAGGCACTGTTTTTAAGTGCACAAAATATCTAGAGATCCAGATTATTGCTTTTCTGTCAAATGTTCAGTGAAATCTACATCTGATTGTTTTTGCATTCTTTTGTATAGAGTTTCTTTGGAATGGAACTGACTGCATGGCTCATGAGGGAAGGTTTCTGCCACAACAGACAGCAGGCCATCATGTTTGGAAAAGATTTACTAGAAAACCATATAATTAGGCATGGTAAGTTGAAACCAAGGAAATTGACAAAGACTGATTATAAAATCAAATGTAAATGACCTAATAAGACATAAGATGAAACAGGTAAATTAGTGCAAATGAGACTACTACTGTGAATTTGTGGTATTTTTTCAGGTTTAATTACCCATACTTGTGAAAAATCCTCAGCTGAACTGGAAATAAAACTTATTTTTTTCTTTTTGTTCTAAATTCTGATACTTTTCTACCCAAGTGTTGTTTCTGCTGTGTATCCACAGTACTTTGATGCAAGGTATGTTTAATTTAAAAGGACAAGTAAAGATTACATAACTGTATGCGTATTTGAGGTAATCTTACTCGTAAAATAAGGATCACAAATAATAAACCAGTGCTCCACAGCTGGTTATCGAAGGCTGTGGACATTGACTTGGTTGACGATGTTATATTTGTCCGTACGTCGTACCTGTGTTCTCGTCTGGGTCATATTAAGCGTTTCGTGATAGCATTGTTACTATCATAATGGAATACGCAGGCGACGACCCTATCATTATAATTGTGTGTCCACTTGTCATCATCGATTTTGGTAGGACAGGAAATGACTTAAAACAGAGAATGTCAAAGATTAGAACAAGGATAAGGATTAACAGCATGACTCAAATAAAACTGTCACTTACCAATCTGGGTATAATTTTGTTAATGGATTAGTTTTGTGGTGAGACATGTTTGTCGTGTATTATTAGACAAACTGATAAACAAAGTTATGGTAGCATGCAAGTTATTATTTCCGCCATTAAAACGTGTGATAAAAGCATCAAGTTCTGGGGCCTTTTATACTTGTAACAGAAAGGAAATGTTTTCAGAATTTTCACGATGTTTTCTAAAAAGTACCATCCTATCACCTTTCTGATTAGGGTAATTTTGGTAAGGGGTTTACCTGAGATTTTGGCCGCTTTCTTCAGGCCCAAAGTCAATCGGTTAAGTACCCTGATCCAAGAACACTATTAATACTATTTCTGCATGGCAAAGAAGACTTTTCTAATAGTGATTTTAAGTACTTTTGAGACTTACATATTCTATATATCTACTGAAATTTACATGTCTCAAGTTTGTTTGTTCATATTCAAATGATGGCAGCCCTTCAAAAATGTTTAAGTTGTTTTACCAAGGGGTTTGTAATTATGATCATGCAGATTAATACTTGATTAGTTCTGAGCTACCATCATGTGTCGTTCTATCCAATTTTCAAGATCCCACAATTTTGTGTGAAACTGACTTGTAGGAAGTGTAGAAGTGGCACTTCACACACTCACTCACTCCTGTTCCAATTTGTTAATGTCTCACCATTTTGTTGCGTTGTTTTTATATTAGATGAACATACTTGACCTACAGTAGCAGCACATTCTCTCGATAAGAGCTGCAATTTGGTGATTCTTAGAAGTACTCTTCAATTTGCATTACAAATGTCAACTCTTTTATCACTTTTTGAAGATAGAAAAAGGTTTCCAAAAGTATCCAATTATAGATCTGTTTTCAGCACATGAGCATTTTATTCAGAACAAACTATGATTATGATGTTAGCTCTGCCCGTGGTGTGTCTACTGGAGATCTGAGTTCCCCCTCCCCCAAAAAAGAAAAAAAAAAGAAGTGTGGAAGCCCTCTAAATTTTGTCAAAGCCATAAATATAATTAACTGAAATATCAAATGAATCCTAGAAAACACAGTTGTTGGCATTTTTTATTTGTATCATATGAATTGTTGATTGTGAACCAAAAACTTTCAATTTTGGACCAAGGTAGGTAGACGAATATCTTGAAAAGATGTGTTATAAGTGCACGTAAGCCTGTATTATTATTACTGTTTATTTTGGACCATATTCTTCCAGGTTGGACCATAAATCCTCATGTTTGGAACAAGATTGAAAATTTAGGTCAAACATCTTTAAGTTTGGAAAAAAAGAATCTACAACTAAGGACCGAAAGGACCAAGATCGGGGAATGAAAGTCTTAATAAGATGTGTTATTGGGGGTTTAATCACCCCAAAAACTATACCTTAAACCCACCTTCCCCCCAAAAAAACTATACCTTAAACCCACCATCCCCAAAAGAATTATACCTTAAACCCACCTTCTCCCAAAAAAATTATACCTTAACCCCCTCCCCAAGAAAAAGAAAAAAAACATACTTTAACCCCTTTCCCAAAAAAACTATACCTTAAGCCCCCTTCCCTAAAAACTATACCTAAAATCCCCTCCCCAAAAAAACTATACCTTAAATCCCCCTTCCCTGCCCCCAAATAAAAAAACTACCTTACACCCCCAAGAATTATACCTTACACTGCCAAAAACTGTACCTTTAAACACCCAATAAGTATACACTAGACATGGCCATGCTCTGCCCATATCATTATCATGTAGTTTTTTTTTAGTCTGTCAACCTACATTGTACCTACATTGTAAAGTCACACATTTTTGCTACTTGTGACATCTGAGGTCTACATTTGAATTACATTGAGTATCTATTTGAACCCTTTTGGGACAGAGATCTATGACCTGGTAGCACATAGAGTAGTATCTAATCTTCAGTCTAGATTTTGTTTATGTCAATCCAGGCTTCAAGCCAGGAATTATCAAGATTATGAACATGAGAGAGATTTCTCCCTTATCATTCTGAAGGGTTTGTAGGAAAGTTGGAGTTTCTTCTTCTCCAACCTTGATTGTGAACTTGAATAGTTTGTTACCTAATCCACTGAAATCAAGAAATGTGACATGTAGTAAAATTTCCAAAGCTATCAATGGAATATGGATTTTCAGCTGTTCATATTTGATATAGAAAATTTATAGAAACAAAAGTGGTGAAAAAACTATGTTAATATCTTATGCTGTAAGAAGTTATAACAATTTAAAGAGTAGAAAAATGTTCTTAAAAATACCTTGTACAGTATATGTTCCTCAGCTTGGTGATGTCATCAAGGCAAATCCAGCATAGTTCTTATGTGTGTCTTAAAAATTTATTCACACTTTTTTTGCATTATCGAACAGCATTTTTGGTTCATTATAGAGATAGGGTGGAATATATAATTTACAAGAAAACATTTTACATAAGACGTTTTGTTGAAATTGTCTCTATGACATCACAGATTTTGCCAATCAGTTACTTTTGTCTAAATTTAAAAATACTTTAAAATTGTGTAACTTCTGAACAGAATAAGATATTACCATAGTTTTTTCACCACTTGTTTTCTAAAAAATTTCTCTATTATATATGAAAAAATGAAAATCCATGGGAATATTCCTTTAAGAACATTTTATAGGGTGATAATTTTACTCTTTGTTGTAAAATTTATTTTAACAAGATTGTGCATGTGGTGGCAGACTCTCTTCACGGTTTGTCACTTAGCTGGTGTCATGCAATTACATTAAGTGGGTTCTTAGATTACGAGATGTTTATTGATGTGGTGCCATCAGGTATGAGGTATGTTATTAACACTTGGCAAGATTTCCAAGATGAATCTTTGCTGAAATGAAAACAGGGCAGGTTATTTGTCTAATATATGCTAACACAGACATCAAAAGGAGTGGATGGAACAAATGTTTTGTAGGAGTTTGTCTGCACAAATTAATTTAATATCTAAAGAAGCAACAAACTCATGTATGAAAATTCAAATACTTCAATGTTAATAATTAATTAGGGATCTTTTTTGTTTCATGCCAAGAAAGTGATTATGACAAAGATGGTACATTGTTATATTTCAAAGGTAACAAAATAAACACACCCTGAAACTTATATCAAACATTTTTAAAGTTGGAAGTTACAATTTGCAAAATGTTTAAATTAAGGTAAAAACGAACAATAAATGCAAAGGCACATTTGTGTGAAGATTCAACTGACATATTATGTTGAAAACAGGCTCATTTTAAGGTTAACACTTAGTCCAAACTTAAGTACTCTTTCATATTTTAGAGAAAAAAATTTGTGGGGTTGTCCCCCACACCTTCATGTGTATGTGATTTTAGACATCTACCTGCTATCAAAGTGATGTAAAATGCTACATGTTGCAGCAATATAAAATAGCATGTACTTTGTATGATCATATCTGAAGTAGCTTTGGCCTAGAACATTAACCGGCATAATCAAATTGTCTAACGTTTGTAGGCTTCGCACTGGCTTGATCACCATTAGAAAGAATTAAAAAAATCTCTTCGTACGAAAAAGGATCTCAACTAGCATGCCCTAGTTTGATGAGAATGGCGTGTGGCGTCTGTCAGGATCTGATTTTGATAGGTAAATTGTCTTGGATCCTTCAGCTCATATACTTGCTCTGATTTTTGTATATAAATTGTTTGGTTTTAAAACTATATTTAACTTCTTGCTGTTCATAGTATGCTAATCTTAAAACCAGCTTTAATAAGAAACTTTCGGCTGATTTGCTTGCGGAAATTAAGTAATTTTCAGAATTAGTTTTTACGATACTTATGGTATGCACTGTTGTTAAGACATAAATTGTCCAAGTGAAAAACTTTATGAAGATGGTTCTTTACACGTTTCACATGAAAATGCTTCGTTACCGCCATACAAAGGAGCGATAAGTTTGTTGGGGGACTTGTATTTATTGCATTCAGGGTCATGGAGTTAAATCAGTCCCCATGCATTTTTGCCTCCTAGCACCTAGATGTAACAATTGTGGCCAAGTTTTGAAAGAAAAATGCTTAAAATGTTTATGCTACATAACCTCCACCCCACCCACTCCCCCACCCCCCTGTGTGCTTTGCAAGAATCCTCGTGAAATGTGACTTTCAATTTTGATCAACGGGAGTGGGGATTCGTCCAAACTACTTCTGGCAACGATTGTATATGACTATAGCAAGAAATCAAAATGTTTTTAACACAGCAAATTTGTCTGTATCAATTTAATGATGTCATTATTTCCAAAGCTCTCTTCTATTATGTGCACCCTTGTACGCCCAATCAACATTCTAATAAGAAAGATTTTGTACGGTTGGTTTTATCAATGGCTCATTTTAAAAACCAAAACTGATAGAATTTACATCAAATATGTTTGGCCTAAACTTATTATTACTATATCATAAGAAGTCTTATCAGCCATGTCTATTTTACCCAACAAGTTTTTTTTCTTTCTCCAAATGTAAAGAGGGTTCTTTCTACTCCAAATTGAAAAGGTTCTACTCAGACATAATGCTCTTTCACTCAAACCTAAATCTACTTGAATGTCCCTACACCTGTAATGACTTTCGTTCTCTTCTTTTGCAGTCACAAATGATCATCACTTCAAAGATGAAAGACTACTGTATCAATTTCATCCAAATATGAGCTGCCTTAAGTTTACCAACCTCTTAGAGCTTGACAATAATACAGATGAAGAGGTTCAGTCATCTGGCCATGAATTACTCCACACCTCATCTCCAGCTTTGAGGAAGGTAACCAGCAGTTCTCCAAGGATACCAAGGAATTTCTCAGAACCTCAATTTCCTTCCTCTCCAAAGGGGAGGAAAATATCAACAAATTCAGAACCTGGTAAGATTATTTTCCCTTTCACTTTGAGTTAATTGTGTGTCTGTTTTTCTAGTTATTTCCACGCATTATTTCTTCAGTTCTGTAAGTTGTGTACCATCCCTTTTGGTTGGTGATTGATATCCTGGTTACAAATTCTGAAAATGCTTGCAACCTTGGTGCTATAATGAGCTGGACGTTATTTCTCACATATCCTAGGTTCTTATTTTCACCTGCATTCCATTACTAAGATTAGACATTGACATTGTTTGCAAAACTGTTTTAAATGATCTTGTTTCAACTGTTTAGACCAACACAGTTTTGAGGACTGCCCCAAGTACCAAATCCATCTCCTTTCAAACAATTTAAATCAATGCTGCCAGACTTTTCAAAAAGTAACAAATTTTTCTATTTTTGTTACATAAAAACTGGTTGTGATCTCATGTCCAAGTATGGAATTCTATCATGTTCTTATGGAGTTCCAGTCACATTTGTCAATGAGGAGGTAATTCATTGACAGTGATCATGCAAAAAATATCATCTTGACAAATGTGAATTGGACACCAAAAATTGATCTTTGAAAGTGAATCTATGTTTTGCTTTGTTGGTGTAAACATTCAAGTGTTACAGATTTCCTTCCCAGAACATGCAGCTGCTGCTGGGTGTATTACAAAACTGGTTTGTTGTCTTACAAAATTCATTTATGAACCTGTTCTAGTTTTAATTCACACACGTTGATAGGTTTGAACGCCTAACAAAAATTATCGTCCTAGTTCCATCATTTTGTTTCTCTTGCGGAAAGAGCTCTGCTGCAGGAAACATCTTAATTGTCAGAAAAATTGATCAGTCATTTGCAGTGCAAAAGTAACTTGCAGAGTTACATCTGACACTTATATAAATGTAATGCTTCTATACTTCGGACAAGTTATGGAAATTGATCTTTTCTGTTTACTTTTTGAATACGTTGTTGATTTTTGGTTTCGATGCTAATAGCATAAGGAACCTATGCAGTAATGCTGGTGTATGTATGTATGTGTGTGTGTATGTATGTATGTTTGTGACCACCAGCTCGTAAACACGATATCTCAAGAACGATACACTGGATTTATGTCATATTTGGTACAAAGGATGGCCCATGGTCCGTAGATGTTCCCTATTGTTTTTGATACCCAGCATCCCTGGCAATGACAGGGCTGATACAGCCGCTAAGCTTGCCCTTAACCTCCTCCCTTCCCCTTTTCCCAAAACCCTCTCTGACATCAAACCGCTTATCGCTTCTCTTGTTCGTGACCGCTGGCAAACCTTATGGAACTTCCAAATTGATAACAAACTCCATGTTATCCAGCCCACAATCGATCAAATCCACCATCAACAACCTTTCTCGTATCGACAACGCTTCATATTACCCGTCTTAGAATTGGTCACACCCACCTCACTCCTCCCACCTCCTTATTGGTTCCCCCAACCCCTCTGTAACAATTGCCACTGCATCCTTACAATCCATCACGTTCTCCTTGCTTGCCCCTGTACAACCTTCCCAGAGCTTCTCTTGCTCCCCACAACTCAATTGCTGAGTTCTTCCAAAAAAATCCTGCAGATAAAATAGTCTCCTTCCTCCAGCATACATCCCTCTACAATCATATTTAATCCTCCTCTTCCACCCCCTCTCTACTCTGTTTTTAGTTTTACCCATGCACCTCCTCTCTCGATCACAGCTTTCTGGCTTTTGTTCTTGAATTTCTCTCATTCTTCCCCTGGTCTCTTTCCTTACTACCTCTAAAATGATCTGACCTCTCAGGCACAATTTGACCTTCGTTGTCGTGGTGCCGTTAAGACCTCATCAAACAAACAAACAAACATTGTTTTTGATGGTGATATCATGCATATTAATGAGTAGGCAGAGCTTAATGTATAAATGTTTGAAATGTTCATATTTTAACAACAGCATGTCTGTTTTGTTTCATATTTGGTATAATTATAATGTTAGCTGGTGTGTACATGTTCTTGATGTAAAAACATTGACTTTCATTGATATGCGTATAAGGCGGGGCTTAAAATGATTTTGTAAACAAAAAGCTTGAAGACATATCTTAAAAACTATGAAGTGGATTAACGTCATGTGTGGTACACAGATAGCTCATGGTCTGCGTATGTGCCCTAATATTCTTGGTGGTGATTTCATGCATATTAATTAGTGGGCGAGGCTTAAAGTGAATGTTTGAAAAAGTGATAAATGAGCAACTATGTCCATTTTGCATCATATTGGGCATGATAATTTTGTTGGTTATTGTTCACATGCTTATGTTATCAACAGATGTTATTAATATACATGGTGGGCATGGCTTAGTTTGAAATTGTTAAATGATGAAAACGGCCATACTGTTTTGCTATATGTGGTACACTGATGAGTCATGGTCTGTACATATGTTCTAATAATGTGGTAGTGATGTCCTGAATGATAATGAGTAGGCAGGGCTTACTGAAAAATTCTTGAATAGGGTAAATGAAAAATGAGCATCATACTTGCTATGATAATGTTGTCAATAATTGTGCAAATGCTAATGTTGTCAACATTTGTATTGATCCACATGGTGGGCGTGGCCTATGAATTAATATGGAACAAATATTTTCGCATGATATGCAATGACATGACAGTTAATACAAATTTTGCAAATCTAATAAGTTTATGAAAAAAAAGCATCGGAACCACAAAACATTTTGGGTTCTGGTTGATGTGGATGTCATGCATATTAATGAGTGGGTGGGGCTTAATGTAAAAATCTTGAAATGCTCGTATTTCAACAACCAAATGTCTTGTTTTATTTCATATTTGGTATAATTATGATGCTAGTTAGTGTGCACATGTAAGTGGTTTAAAAACAATTCATTAATATTCATAGTGGGCGGGACTTAATATGATTTTGCTGAAAAGAGCTTGTAAGTACAGTATCTCAAGAATGGTAACATTGATGCAAGTTACATTTAGTACACAGATAGCCAATGATCTGCTGATGTGCCCTATTGTTTTTGGTGTTGATGTCATGCATATAAATTAGTAAAAATACACCCACTAGCTACGAAGCTACGTGGTCAGGTGACAAGTGACAATCTTCGCAAGAAGTATAGCACCACGAGAGCTATTTTTTTCTTGGTCCCGTAGCCATTAGCTACGCAGTTTTACGGCCATGTGAGCTACCTTAGTAAGATTTCTGGTTGAATGTCACAGTTCCGCAAAAAATTTCACCAGCATCATGGACACGGAGGACAGGTCCCCTATGTTGGTGCGTTACGCACCCAAGATGCCCCACCATGCATCACGTCTAAGCGCTTCCTTAGGTTACGAAGCTTAGTGGTCGGGTAATAAGAAAACCATCTCCACGAGAGGCATAGCATCACGAGAGCTATTTTCTCCGTGTCACGTAGTTCCACGACTGTCAGAACTACACTGAATATAATTTTCTTGTCGAACATGACGTTCCGCTCAAATTATAAAGATATTAACGCGGTTTTACGTACAACGTACGGTAACCCCAGGAGTACCACAACTTTACGGACCCTTTGAACGGCTCCGTACCGGTCCCTACAGCTCCAAGACATGAGTTCATGAGTCTGGGACACAGCTTTACAGGTCCATGCAGTTCCGTAGCTACACTCTACAAGCCCTTGCAACCCCGTACGGGCCCTCACGCTCTCAGAGCCTAGCCTTACACAGCTCTGGTGAACGGGCCGTTACGGCCCCCACAGGACCTACACGGGATAATGTACAACGAAGGCTAAACCTGGGTAACACAACTTCGGGATAATGCGACCGATAGCCACGTGCTACAGAGTTCCGCGGTTGTCATTCTTACCGGGACACATATAGCGTTCGACGGTAGTCCTCCACACGTAGCCACTGGCTACGCTGCTTCATGGTGAACAGATACAAATGGAGTCAACGGCATACACCAGCAGCGCAAGTGCGTGGTAAGCGACCAGTAGCCGGGAGCTACAGAGTTCTGCTGCTGTTATTTTTAGCGGGACACGTACTGAGTATGGCGGTAGTCCCCCCTTTCCCACGCAGCTACCAGCTTTAAAGCTCCGTAGTGAAACAAACAGACTTAACGGCTTGTATAGCTTGTGTAACACGTGAACTCCTCCGTATCCCATCCAGCTGCAGTATATTTTTAGCTATTGCAACAGGAACGCGTACTGAGTACGACTTTACTCCTTCACACGTAGCCACTTACTCAGTGGCCCCGTAGTGAATAGAAGTATACTAAGGTAACAACTCATATAACAGATGTAGTACGTTAACGCTATCGTAGACCAAGACGGTTCTTTTGTACTGATAGCTATTACGTTAGGGACATGGTACCAGTACCACTTGTTCCCCTTTCGTAGCCACTAGCTGTGTTGCTCCGTGGTGAACAAAGGCAAACTGAGTACGCGCTAGTCCCCCCATGTAGCCACAAGCTTCTTAGCTCCGTGGTGAAGAGTGTTTTTTAATGGAATTAACAGCCCGTGTAGTATACACAGGACGTCAACATTTTCGTGATTTCTACCGCAGTACTGGGGTTAACGACTCATACAGTTGACGTAGTTCGTTAAACCCCCTATCAAAATTAACATAGGTGGCTTTTTGATGGACAATCTCAAGATCGGGGTAGCTATTAAAAACAACGGCACGTATAGTTCATACTCTACTTTAACACCTTCTTAAAGCAGTTTAACGCCGATTGTGGCTTTATGGCCTGTTAGTTAACTACCAGTACAGACATACAATATTAGTTTTCGCCAAATCTGTAGCCATAGGCTCCGCAGTTCCAAGGTTGTAACTATACGTCGTACGTTAATACCTTTTCCAATCAACTTTATAGACAAGTTTCGCTGTTGATAGGAGTGGCCTAGAGCTACGCGGTTCCGCAACTGCTACAGTTTTCAGACACTGCTTTAGAGCCGTAGACAATGTCTTACGGCTCTGCAGTCTTTCAACCGAAAACTGTCTCGTAGCTACATAGCCTTACAGTAGCAGCAGGAACTCGTACTGAGTACGACTTTACTCTCTCACACATAGCCGCTTGCTTAGTGGCCCCGTATTGAATAGAAAAGGGGTACATTTTATATTAACGGCCTTTTTATATTAACGGCCTGCCTTTTAATTCGCTAACCATTGGATAAGTTCAGTAAACTTTAAACAAACTTTGCTCAGGGTCAGCAGTCTTATCTGCCACGTTGCTCCTCAATCAATAACTCTTCCCGCTCAACGGCGTTTTGCCGATGTTCGGCATTTCGCTCATTTCTCTCCCCCAGTTCTCTCCACAATGGAGCAGGTCCCTGAGTGGAGACAGAGAATGAAGCGGGAAGCTCTAATGGGAAGAATTTTAGTTCCATCCATGGGAAGACGTTTCCTTCCTTCATGGACCTCTTTAGGTCCAGACTTCCATCTTGGAACACACAGGCCGTAGAGGAGAGGCTGTTGCCTTCCACACACCACCGGCCATCAGCGACCAATGTGTATTTTCGACACCCCCAGACCTGGCGAGTCATGGAGAGGACGGTGTTGAAGTCTACCCTGGGGCTGAAGATGGTCTCATTCAGTACCTCCACTTTACACGTTTAGTTGGTGGCCACCCCCGTTTGGTGGTGGTGCGGACGCTCCCACCTCTTGTGAGGAACGAAGTTTCCACCCGTCAGACTTTCACCGTCAGTGCCGTCAATTGTCTCGCTTCAGTGGAACCTCCACAGGATGGGCGTGCTTCCCATAGGTGACCAGAGCGATCAGGACCTTATTTGGTCTCCCAGACGTAGGTCTGTCCGGTGGACGATCGCAAGCTATCGATTCTTTGCATCGTATCTCCTGACCCGCAGGTTTCGGGGTCGACGCATTTACTTTCAAAGGGACTCACTATGTGATTTACGTTTTCTGCCTTTCACCTAGTACCGAGTATGCTAAGCAAGGCGATGTACGACCGATAGCACCAATTTGGCTCGGCCAACTGCTGGTCTCTCAGCTGCTTAAGACCTTCCAGGCATTCCGTACGAGCCTCGGGTTAGGGACGACTTTTGTCTTTTTCCTGGCCTCTGGCAAACTGCATCACAGTCCCAGAGCTCTTCAGTTGAAGGTGTGGCCTTTGTCCGCTGATCCTCGCCGTAGCAAGGCCTTTCTTAGGACTTGTTCGCCGTTCTAGAGGGGGGCCCTCTCTCAGACTTGGTTCAGTCAACGGCTCTGGGATAGTTTGCAGCTATCCACCGAGGTTTTCCAGATGGGTCTACGGTCATTGACTCGCGACCACTGGGAAGATACACGGTGATCTTATCGTACTGTCTTACGAGACATTTTCCTCTAATGGATTGTCCAGTAGCTTTCTCTTAAAGTAGTCTACACTGTTCATGGAAGAGGCGGGGTATGCACTCAGGTTCGAGGCATAGCCCTTTTCACGGGATTTCTCGTGCCGCCGTTCGGGTAAACACATATCATGTTTTTTCCCCTTGTTTTTGCCTGACTTACTTTGCAAAGTTTGTGTTACCCCGCTAACTTTTGCTCTTATGCAATTAGGTGCTAACGAATTTTTCCCCGGTCCGGGAATTCTTCGATTCGTTTTAGCTAGTACACGCTTCGTTTCCAATCGTATTTTACTAGCTGTTTCCGTCTCGTGGACGAACCCGGTGCGTTTTGTGGCATTATTGTAGACACTACTATGATATTCATATCGTGTCCAAACGCTCTTCCTGTTGGCATGTTTTCCGAGTTTCTACTCAGGTTCATGTGATGTTTGCCTCAGTTAACTGTTAACGAATAGTGCCTTGTTCGGTTTGATTGTAACTAGAAGTGGTTTACTATGTTTTAGTACTTCCCACTCTTAAGTCTTTCATCCTTAAGAAGAATAGGAATTTCGTCCTTTAGGCGGGATTAGATTAGTGAGAGTTTTAGTACCAGCCATTAGAAAATTGTGCTGCGACCTGAACTTCCTTCCTATCCTCGCTTGCAATCTGATTGCATATTTATAGCATGGAAGATAAGGTATAATTTGACGTAAATTTATCACGCGGGGATTTTTACGAGAGTTTGTAGACAAATTATCAACGATGATCAACATTCATGAGGGCAAAATACACGAACTTTAATGTAAAATGGACAAAAGTTGCAAGGAGATATCCGAATTAACAGGTCAAAACAAGAAGCTCAAAGAAGATATTGTCATCCAGATATTTGGACTTCCTTAATCAACCACCAAAAATACAAACGAAATTGTGAAACAGCTAGCTGCTGAAAAGCTTGGGAGTTGTAATCCAGAATGCAGACAGACAAAAGTCATCGAATCTATAAACCCAATAATACAATAGTATCAAACTCGAAAATCACCCAACAATGAAAGAATGCATCAGAACCACTAAACAGTCTAGTTTTCTGGTTATGCTTTTACACTTTATATCCAAAAGCTCCCTCCTATGTACTTGCTGTACACATGGTGATGTGTTTCTTTTGATATACATTCACTGAATATTTGTATGATAACTGTAGATAAGATCATGTATGTTTATTTAAATCTGTTTAACACTTATTCAAGATTTGCTTATACTTGTGAGCACATTTGTTAGTTCTTTCATATTATTATCTAGTGGGTACTATTCTTAGTGCTCTCTTGGAATGGACCAGATGTTTCATGAAACTTCCAAAAACATTATTTTATAGAGTTGTAGATAGGTATCCACATATCAAGTGTTTTGTGAATCAGTCTAGCAAATTGCAAGGCTTCTTGTCTTGTGTCAAATTTTCTCAGTTTCCTTTCATTTTAGATGCCACTCATTAGGATGCAACAGGAATTAACAATTCATTGATTGGTTTATCATCCATATTGACTTAAAATGTATATCTGAACAGCGGGCTTTTCACTATATCATTTTATGGTATTTGTCAACAAACTTAATTCCATAAAATTGTTCATTGCTTTCTTTGGATCAAGCAAGTGAAGTGGAGAGTTAGGAAACCAGAATTGCAAGGAAATGACCAAAATACTTCCTTCTGAATATTTGCTATTTCCCTGAATTTTGGGTGCAGAACTTATTGAATAACAGCAAAATTTTGATGCTGACCTTTTAAAGGAGCACTATACCAAAAAGTGAGGGTGTATTTCTACGGGCCCCCCAAAAATCAAACGCTTATCTAGCACGCAATGGTATACTAATTTTCTGTTTAAAAGGATATTCGAGTGACCGTCGCCTGTGGGCTATTAATCTATTGTGGGTAATATATTTGTAAAATTTGGAAAATGAACGCCCTCACTTCTCGGTCTAGTGCTCCTTTTATAAATAGATTGCACTCCATAAGATACCAGACTTACTCATAAGTTAATTAATGTTTTTTGCAGATCAGAACGGCTTCAAAAGAACGATGAGTGATTCAGAAGAACAGACATTTGAAGCTTTCAAAGAGGGCAGCATGTCAGATTCAAGCAGCGACAGGTGCTCCCCTCCACCTCAGTCTGTGCTCGCCAACAAATTTTCGGTTTTGGAACTACAAGATTCAAAAGCACCTTTCACAAAACAAACTGTTCAGGTAATATTAGTACAGAGCTATGTTCAGGGCAACATTTGATGCCACCGATTTTGGTTTAGGACAGTGTGTATGACCTTATCATCAGAGTAATTTGAAATAGAATTGTGACATGATATGTACAACATAACCTTTGTTGGACAGGGCTGGAAACAGGATTTTTGCTTCATTCCACTTCATTCAGAAAAGAGTTGATAGTAACTCTTCTTGGATGGGGACTTTCTGTCATTAAATGGTCAATATGTCTATCATGGGAACAATGCATATTCTGTTAGATTTTGCTTACGCTGGTTTCTTTTGTTTAAGCTTCCTTGGAGGGTTTCACTTGATGTGCTGGTCTCATTTCAGTCTATATCAGTTACCATTAGCTCAACTAGTCAAAGAATAGTGAGAGCTATTCTACTACCCCTGGCTTTGGTTGGCGTCAGTGTTTGGTTAAAGTTTTTAAAATGAGTTTCATTGTTTGTATCAAGTTGTTGGTTAAAGTTTTTGGAGGAGTTTGTTTGTTATGATAATGACATTCCTGACATGAAAGCAATTTAAATATTTGTCTTGGCAGGAAAGAAAAATCTGATAAAAGATTCCTCACCTCAAAAGAAATTGAAATTAAGTGTCTTGGTATGAAAAGAAATATAAACAATAAGTGGAATCTTGGGTAGAAGATGACATGATATTAGATGCACACTAGGAATTGGGATGAGGGTGAGATTGGGGCTGTAGAATAGCAGACAAAATTTGTTCCACTTTCAAGAATGGTTTAAGATAAATTGAGGGTATTTTGATAGGTAAATTGCATCACGCCACACGTATGATTTGTAATATTGTAATCTTTCATTGACATTGGCAAGTCAGGGCCTCTCCTTTCTTTGTGGTTCAATGGATAGATCTAAAAGAGGTGTTTCTGTTATAAAGAGCACTAGCTTTCACATGTTTTCTGAGTTATTCGGTGTGGTAGTAATAAACCTTGAGCTTTTTTTGGGTTTTTTGTTTGTTCTAAAATATCTGGGAAAACTCTTAAGATATTTTGAAGCTTGCAGTAAAATGTTGTGAAAATCTAAAGCAAATGAAAATGTAAGTGCATCTTCAAAGCTCAAGTACTTTAAAATCATCTGCCCCTGCTAGCCCCATTTTTGCCTATACATCACTCAATGTGCCCATTATCTATGCTAGCTTGGAATAGTCAAGCATGCTGTCCTTCTGACAGTGCTAGTTTTTCTCTTCTCATTTGCTATAGACATGTTTCCTGTTACTAGGTGTTCATGGTCATGGATTGAAATTCCCTTTCTAAGTACAAAATATCAGATAAAGTATGAAATCCAGTCTGCTAATTACAGGCTCAAGTGCCAAAACGTCTACAACCTCTTCAGCAAGCAAAGTTTGCTGAGATATTTGAGTAGGTTTGGGGTGATTGGGATCAGAGCATGGCTGTGGCTGAACCAATTGCAAGAATGTTAAACCAGATTAATGAAATGGTGTCCATTCAGACAAACTGTTAATTTGTATTTCATGTCCACCTAAGTGTCCTGCATTGTGATTGGTTAAGAGAGGGGACACACCCCTAATTTACCTAGTCCATTTTCCCATACATTGTCAAGTTGGAGAAATGAATAAACATATTTCGAGATTGCTAGAAAAAAATAATGAATGATTAAATATCTATGAAGACTTTACCAATTAGAATGGCATGCTTGATTGCATGTATATTAATGAGCGGGTAGCTTGTGTATATGAAGCGTGAAAACACGCGCAAGGTACGCAATAATGAATTCCATTCTAAATATGCATGCTTGTGCGCTGTGCCATTAAATGTATGTAGTGTACTTGTTTAAACATATGCACAATGAAACAAACTAAACTAAAAAAATATTTCCCCATGTCAGATTAAGCTGAAAGGTAAGGTAACATGCGTACAGAGAAATCTTTACATCAAATTTTCTGTGTATATTAGGTATAAATCACTGCATGTGTGCACTATTTTTCAAACAATTAAATTTGAATTTGTTTTTATCTGGAATTGTTCATAAACAAACAATCAACATTACGTGTACTTGAAAAAGAAACACAATGCGTAATACAAGAGGTTATGTATGTAACACAAACATGGTTTTGCTGATGTTCTAAGTAGTCTTTCAACGGCATCAAACCTGGTCCGTTTTGAGTTTCGTTTTTTTTTTCAATTAGAAAATGAAATATTTGAGAAGTCAGTAATGATTTCATTTACATTAGGAGGATGTTTATTGTAACTGCCCTGCCAGTGCTGTGGCGGCAGACTCCGGCTTCCAACTCAGACTAACAGTACTGAATTTGATTCCTACTTTGGTTGCCATGAGTTCTTGAGCAAGACACCTTATTTCAGTCCTCTCAGCTGTGAAATGAGTATACCTGTCTCGGGAGTAAGCCTGTAAAGACAGCAGTGTCCCATCTACGGGGTGGGAGGGGGTGGGGTCTTCTTGCACTGAGGAAACCATGGGTACACACTGACTCGAATAAGCTTTCAAGGATCAAAAGGATTGAACCTTTTAAACTGCCAGTGCTGAAGTGAAGTACAGGACATGAAAACTCTTTGCAGACAGTTTTGAAGTTGATCTGGAAATGTGCATTGACCTAAAATACGATGGAAGGTCAGAATTGAAAAAGCCATCAACTTTGTTGGTTGGGAGTTAGTGTTAAGCTTTGCAGTAGTATCATATATACATACTGTGTATGAATCTTCCAAAAATTCTCCTACTGTACATTGCAATATTGTTAAAACCCTTTTGCATTTCTATTTACAGATACAGGGTGATTCGGTGGGCTATGGATTCGTCATTCGTGGTAACGGACCTGTTTTCGTAAAAGCGATTGACCCTGGTGGCCCCGCTGCTCAAGCAGGGTTGAAGGTTCATCAATACATCGAATCCGTCAATGGAATTAATATATTGAAGAAGAATCACAACGAAGCAGCACAAATCATTGTTTGTCAGCCTCAAAAACTCACCCTTGTTGTATTGAACAAGAAAGAAACCATTTTGATGTAGTCTGATGAAGTCACGCACATCATTAGCTTAAATATTCTCGAATACGCTGTCACCATAAAATGACAATTTGTTGTGTCATGAGAAAAGGCCTTATACAGGAAACTGGATGATGCTTTCCTTATTGTGTTTTACTTGTTCTTATAGACTTTTGCATATCGGAATCGGTAATTTCCACAAATCTAATTTAAATTCACATGTCCATAATAAAACCAATCAAATTCTGGGGTATCCTGATCATCTGCACAATTTACTAGTGTATGGGGTCAAGCCCATTAAAAATACAATTTCACACACTAATCAACAGTATATGCATACAAGAATAGGCACTCCACTGAACCATTCAGACTTGAATTGTAGCGTAATTTGGTTAGGAAATTCCATACCAAACAAAAAACTTCCTATAGATTGTGTCCTCTACATTCACACAAGTTTCACACAAAATGAGTCGTCTCATTCACAGATTACAAGGGTTTTGCTGCCGAAAGCACTAGATACTGCTTTCACATTTTGTACTGTGACTCCGTCAATGGCACAATTTCATACCTTGAGGCCCTTCGCACTGAATAAAATTTGTATGATTATTGCCAATAAATGCTTTTAATGTTCCGTGAATGCTGAGGGAATGTGAACCCCAAAGAACATAGTGTTCTATTCACAAAAGCAGCAGCTTTATGTGCACACTAGGCCTAGGCCTATAACTCCATGCATTGAACGTACTGTCATAAACGTACATGTACGTGAGGACAAATTTTAACTTCAATTCTTTGTTGGTTATCGCATATTCCTTAATTGTGACAGTCTGAGGGAAGACCGTTCGGATCCTCTTGGAAAATAAAAACATTCTTATAACAATACAGTCACCCAGGCAGACTAGTTTGAACTTTAACTCCAATTTAGATACTTCATGTGTGCATACAAGACATAGCTTATACATTTTACAAAACGTGTACATATGCACTGTACTGACTTAATGTACTAGCCTAGGTACGTGTGTACAAACATATGAAGGTTATATATGTGTGTATTGTTGTTCTTTACAATTTTCCCTGCAGCTGATTGGTTGGTTAGTAAAGAAAAATTCCCCCAGCATTTGATTGGTCAATGTACCCTGAAGTTTCAATTTAGCTAAACTTAAGTTTGAGAAGGTCTACAGCAATTCTTGGTTGGGCTTCCATTTGTCTTGGATTCTTTTTAGCTTTTTTTTTCCAAGAAATATCAGGATTTGAAACAAGTTTGAGAATCATTTAAAAAAATCAACAGCCGTATTAAATATGAGAATGATATGCAAAGAATTTACATGAACCTTTTTATTGGTTGGAAATATTATTTGTTTGACATATATATTAGATTCAGTGGAAGCCTGGAATTTTGTTAATGGATTGTCCATGTTAATTATCATTGTCCATGTTAATTAACATTGTTCATGTTAATTAACATTGTCCATGTTAATTAACATTGTCCATGTTAATTAACATTGTCCATGTTAATTAACATTGTCCTTATTAATTTGTTTTTAGACAACAATTAGACAACAAATGTTAATTAAAATTGTCCATGTTAAATAACAATGTCCATGTTAATTAAAAAAGTAAAGATTTAAAGGACTCTTTTGCATAAGGCAAGAGTACAAGATTAAATCAAGCATAAAACTTTTGCTAATTCTTAGAAAAGTTGGGGAGAAATTACATTCTTTCAGATTCTATCATATATTTGTAAATAACATATAGTCCCATCATTAGTAAATACGTTTGTCCTCCTCTTGTAAATATGAGAGGGTGGGGAGGGGAGAGAGACTTATATCCCAAATCATTGACCATGATGCACTTGGTATATATCTCCAAGCTGTGACAAACAACTCTGTTTCAATGTGAACCTTTGGTGCCAATTTATCAACTCTTTCCCGAATGTACCAGTCTAAAACAGTTCAAGAATTGTTGTCTAAAAACAACTGCTGCAACCTAAAGACACAAATGCTTTCAACTTTTGAAGTTTCACCTTTGGAAGAAATAATCCAGTGCATCTCTTTTGAATAAATACGTGGCTAGAATTTTAGGCAATCCATTTTGAGAAGCTGTGGAATATATTGGACGTTTTACTGAAAAAAATGGAAAACTCTTTTCATGGACAAAAGGTCCTAATAGTAAAATAATAAGGTATTGCTTCAAAATATTTCACAGCTGTGTTTCGTCCATGACAAAAGGAATAATGCATACAGTAAAAATTGTAGGCTAATGTTGACGTGCAAAGGTTTATATTGAAAACTTAAAAACCAGAAGTTTCAAAGCATGACTCATGACACCCCATGCTCACAAAAAAGCCAGAGTGCTTGTAAAACAATGCAATGAAGTGATTTGATAGAGAATTTACCTCTAAGCATTGCTTGAGGTCTTATAGTTTTAGGTTCAAACCTGTGCGATGCTTTTCAAAAAAGAATTTTATGTTACAAACTTGTTTCTGCACACAAGGATGTACTTTCGCTAATGGAAAATGCATTGTGTTCAATGCATCGTTAAATACTGAAAATGAAAAACTATGCTTTTTATCCTCTTTCATATGGGAAAGTCAAATTGATTTTTGTCTCTACAGGACATGGGGATAACAATTTACACAGTGGTTAAACGATGCAGATATGTCAGTTCTTTTTTGCCATGTCTCAATTTGAATATATATTTTTTTTTGAGAGAGAGAGATGGTCATTAGTATGTTCCTTTATTTGTGGAATGATTTGTTAAACAAAACTATTTTACTTTATTTCAATTTCAGCAAAAATCTTTTCCTAGATATCTTTTGTCAGACACACAATGTATCAAGTTCACTTCTTTTTAAAAGAGATTTTTGAAGCTAGAAGTAACAACAATTTTTTGCCAGATTTATTCCTTAGTGACTTGCCTTATTCATTCCACTTAAAATTTGTTTCTCTTATTTGATCTAAGAAAATGCAGATTTCTTTATTTCTTATATTCCTTTTTCAAAAAAAGTTTTTTCACGTATGAGTTTTCTTTTGTAATTGAAGTTTTCTGATGGTCAACATTAGCCCACTGATAGCAAAGACATCTATCAATATAATGCCTACTTATGTATTTGATGCAAATTGATTGGTCATACTGGCACTTTTATGTCTTTCAAAGGTTTTCTATTTGACTGTTATTTTAGAATAGTTTTGAGGTAAACTTGATCCATCTAAAGCAAATATGACCTGTTCATGCAAACTTGAGCTAGTGAAACATTCAACCTCACAGGAGCTTTGATTTTCCTATTTGAATCCCTCTTCCTTGCTTCAAGTTATCCATCACAAAGATAGTAAAGATTTAGTGCAATTAACAGCACCTTGTTGTACATGTAGTTATAAGCAGTTGAACATAGCAGCTTGATTTTTTCATTCCCTTAAAAGATTAGTTTAATGGTCAAGCAAGCCCATTGTATATGAAAGAGGAAATGGTGAAGAAAGCATTCAAAAATCTTATTCCGTTAAGGAGATTTTAAAGTTTGGTATCATTTGTGTAGAAACGACTAAAATCAGACTAAATGTGGCATCACAGCCTCAGATTACTCAGTCTTTATGTCATTACATATTCTATTGTAATTTGTCGTATGATTTTGTGGCTTAAAAACCATTGGATATGTCAGGAAAGTAGTAAACAGTATCTAGTAAGGGTAATTATATTTTACCACTTCAAGAAAATTTGAGGAAAATAATTATAATAGTAAAAAAGTTTGATAAATTGAAATACATTAACAATTGTTAAGAATGTGAGGATGACGGCGCCAACCTTCCATAGTCATTTCTACACAAATGAGACAGACTTAAACTTAAATATTTCTGTAAAAAAATAAGATTTTTGACTTTCGTAACTGACAAATATAGATGAATGACATCTTAAACAGTACATATTTATGACGTAAAGGGTGAAAACTCAGTGCATAGTGTGACAAAACATAATATTCTGGAGATCGACAATTAACAAAACTGGTAAACTAATGAATGAAATAAAAGATATTGTTGAAATAGGTGTTGTGTGTATCAGTGAAAGTAAGAAGCTATTTTATTAAGTTGCATTGTGGGTTATGAAAGTATGATGGCCTGTTCAGTCATTGTAGTTCCAGAGTCAATTTTGAATGGTTGTGATTTGAAATCTTTTGGGTTTACTTGGAAATTATGCACAAAACTGCCTAGTTTAATATATATTTGTGCTCCCTGCATCTTTTAGATATTAAGAAATATGAAATGACTCGTGCAAATTGATGACAGAAGCCAGTACCTTTTTTGTTTAACTTTTAATTGTCATTCTCAGTTTCGATTTGATTTCCTTTAAAAACTTGAAGCTTATATAACCAATTAGGAGGAAGTAGTACATGCACAGCAATGATGCCAGAACATTTCTATAGGTAAGACCCAGAGGTAACAAATGTGTAGCACCCTTAAAAGAATTTGATACAGGGCAAAAAGACCAACAAAAACAGTGATCAACTATTTCATAATCTTCAATGTGGTCACAAAATTTAAATCATTATGTTCTATATAATAAATCTGCAAGTTCTTGACTGCTAAGTGAATGCCCTCTTGGAGACAGGTCAACCTAGTGGAAGAATCTCCACATATTAAACATGTATGCAAGCTTCCTTCTCATGACCTCCAAATGACCTGAGGTTGCAGCGGGTCCGGGTAGCAAACGTTTGGTCAGGGTACCCAGTGGGTTTTGGAGCGATAATATATAGTCAATAATGATCATTCCGTTGATGTTATTATGCAGCCTGAAAAATACTAGTTAAATCACAGCAATAATTATTGAATTTTGTTTTATCTTCTGTGTTAAATTTGGATATTGTCATTGATTGTTTGGGGTATTTGATTGTATTTGTTTTTAGGGCAATATGACTTACTCATATTCTTTTTGATGAGTATTCAGTAATTAAATGCAAGTATTCCAGAAATGCCTGCTTTGATCTCTTTTACTAGGAAATGTGGTAGTTTTGATCTTTTAAATCTGTTTTTTTTTTTTTTTCACAACTTGAAAACTGGTTTCTTTCCTTTATTCTTGTGTCCATGCAATGCTATGAAGTTAGGTATGCTGTTTGGTGGAAGGCTCAGGTTGCAAAGTTTCTTCAGACAGCATTTTTTCTACCAAATTTATTGGTGTATATATATATATATATATATATATATATATATATAATATATATATATATATAAAGATTTACATTTTTATTTTTTAATTAATTTTTAGGTTTGAAGGTTAACTTGTATATTTAACCAATTACCTCATTTGCAAATTACTTTATTTTTGTGTTTTTATGTATTGGAATGGAGGTATGCTCTAACTTGTGAAGAATTCTGCATTAAAATGTTTTCATTTGCTATTTTCTTTGCAGGTAATATCAGCTATTTACAGAAATGATTTATATAATTCAGAGATAATAACGATATAAAATTTGTTGTAGACACCTAGAAAACATTGAAGATGTTTGATGAAGTTATCCTGATAAAGCTCCATTTGAGCTAAACCAGGAGGAAATGAGGCTGGAAGTGAATGAACACTGGCAAGAAATGAAATATTCTATGAGCATACAATATTTGATTTTATGGTTTGTCAGATGTAACCATTTTTGTTTGTAGAAACTTTGACTAAGAAGAGGTGCAGTAAACACTTATTGATTTGGTCAAATTACTGAGCAGGTACTGAGAGTTTCCCTTACATAGATTGTTGACCTAATTATGTGGCAGTAAGATATGAATATTGGTAATTGAGGATTTGCATGTGGCTGCACTGTTTATGTCCCTTCTGTGAGAAAGTGCTTTTGAGAAGGGGCAAAAAGGGTGTATGTCATTATACAATGATTGATTTGTCATTGTTCTTATAAAATGTAACAGAAAACTAATTCTAAACTTGTAGAAAGTTAGGTATTTTCTTGGAAACAAGTTTTCACTAAAACCTTCTTTTGTGGAAATGAATTATGAATTACACAGATAATGAATTTGAATAACTAACTACTGTGGATCTAATAGTGTATTCCACATACAATTTTGTGTCCAAGGGTTTTGTTTGTGTGAAATTAAATTCACTTTTTTTCTTTGAAAAATTATTTTGGTTCATAATATCATGATTCTTTCTGTTGGTGGTGGCTGAAGAATTTAGGTCAGTGATTCCTCGCTTACATGAACCTCACTTACTTCTATTACGTCTATTACTTATATTAATATATACATAATGTGATAACAAACATTACAAATACTGTATGCATTACTGATTGCTGCACTATAGTGTCCTCCTTTGTTTCATGGCAGTTAGCCTGTATTCATGTGAACCTTAGTTAGCCTGTATTCATGTGAACCTAACATATACAATCTTTTCACTTCTCAAAATTTAAGCCGGTCCTGACTGGCTCAGATCAGTGATGATTAGCGTCTCCTCTCATTTAAACAGGAACTATTCTTTGAACAAGTTTTTCCGAAGTGTCAGAATGAAGATAAAAAACATGACGAAAAACTTGCTTTCTGGAATGGGTAACTAGTCTTCGGATTTAACTTAAAAGATTATAATTATTATTGTTTATTTTTAGATCACATTGGTTACAAAGCCTTATAAATAATATACAATATTGTACATAGAACATTAGCATGTTTATTGTTTAACGTCATTATATGTTTTTAAAAGAATGTAAATAAGAATGAATTTGAACGACATATGATGTAACCATGACATATGATGTAACCATTTTGCCAACTTTACCTAGAAGCTGCCTCTAATGTATCTTGTGTAATAAATTTTCTTATTACAAAAAATGGCCTGTTTTTGTATCTTATTTCTTTCAGAGTTGTATGAGCTAGTCATGGCTTTCCAGGTCTGGAATTTCATGGAACATCAAGATTTTATCAGTTTCGGAAACTCAGTGATAAAAATCACAGAGTAACCCTTGAAATGGAATAATACAAGCAATAAAAGTGCTCTAGCTAGTGAAAATATTTGGATTAATTGATAGACACAAAAAACAAAATTCCCCTCGTAATTCCACTCCAAAGGCCCCAAAATAAGTCCAAAGCACTCTACATTTGTCACTAAAAAATCCTTGTTACGGGCTGCAAGGCTTCTGATGTCATTGGGGTATATTCATTCTGATAGTGACGTGCTACAGTGTGTGTATACAGAGAGCCTAAAACTTCCTTAAAATATGACCGAATATCATCAATTTTCACTTAATTATTGCAAATATCGTAGAAATATGCTGTAAAAGTTTACGGATATACCATACACAGCAAAAATGTCAACTAATCTGGAATTTGTTAGAAACTGGGTCTATTTCGTGAGTATTTTTAAGTAAGTTAGACATTCGTAAAATACAATTACTCAGTGAGTGAACCGATGCAGGCCTACGTTAATTTTGTCTCGACTGCCTAGCAGTTGCAATTGGACTGTGGAAAACTCATCTGTACTGAAGAATGTTATACAATTGGGAGGAAGGCCCAAAACAAGAGAATAAAAACACAACAAAATGACAGGCTAAGAAAAAGCCCAAACTAACACCACCACCACAAAAGAAAAATACAGAAAAAAAATCAAAACGCACCCACAGTTAGTAAAGAACTTATGGATGTTGAATTTGAACTTTTGAACAGAATTGGAGCTAGCGACCCAATCGGGCAAACCATTCCACTCATTGACAACTCTTTATGAAAAGCTAAAACGCTGAATATCTATCCATGAGAACTCTTTGGTCAACTTCAAATTGTACCCAGTGCCATAAGGATTAGCTAGCTGAAGCATGCAAGAAATAACAGGAAGTCAAAATCATCACTACCAGATAGGAATTTAGAAACCTGAATTTTATCGCCACGTACCCTTTTCAACTCGAAGAGTCATCAAACCAAGAATTCCCAACCTAGATTCATAACAGAGATGAGATTCCTTACTTTGAGAATAAGTCTAGTGGCTCTTCGCTGAACCTGCTCCAAAATAAACTTATCTTTCTCATAAAAGGGACTCAAAGCCTGAATAGCACACTTAAGGTGAGGCCTGAATTTTTGGATATATTTACACACAAGGGTAAAGTTATCTTTTTGTCTATCATTGTAATCCAGTGTATTTTTATCAAGTTCTCTGAAACTTCCTGCATCTCTGACACACTGAATCTTATTAGAAGAGCTCTCGCAAGGATAAAGCAATTAATCGATTAACCTATAAATGTTCCATAGGATACAAACTCACTAAAAAATATATTACTGTACATTACAACTCTTATCCCATCCCCTCTTGTTAAAAACAAATTGATATTTATGGAAATAAAACTAAATAAATAAATTTCCACAACTGATTTAAGAAAGAAAAAAAAAACTAAAACTACAAAATGTTCTACAAGCATGCTTTATTTCATAGGTATTATAATGTAGCAAAGTAGAAAATACAACAATCACTTCAGTCTCACACTTAATGATTTATAAATAATACACTGACACGATATAATAAACACCATGGAGGTAGATTGAAAGAGCAACACCATATTCAGAAAGGATTTCACAAAATAGATTAATTGCACATCAACAACACTTAGATCACAAAATTTAAAATTTGCACATTGCCTTCACTATTTTCAATGCGATATATCAACACCTGGCTTTCATTTTCTAGATTGGACTGACAATGGCTGTGAAACATGGAAGCATCATGAAAACACTCAAGAATTGATTACAAGACCACCATTTAAAAAAGGGCTGTCATGGCAATTATTTTTTTGCATGGATAGCAGTGGCATGTCTAGGTGGGATATTGGGCGCTTACTCTCCCTAAAAATATCATTTTTGTAATCGTATGAGTTATCGTTATTTTGGACCAAAACTGTTTGTTTGCACCAAAACTCCTCCATTTTGGAACAAACATTTACCATTTTTTCACCAATTTATCAAATTTTGACCTCAGTATCTGCATTTTTAGATACAAAATCTTCAAGTTTTTATCAAAAAACAGTTAACTTGTGAATTTTTCATTCCTTAATTGCATTGTTATGTGGAACTTCCTTTACATATAAAGCAAATTTGAATCTAAGTTTTCAGTCAAGGTATAATGAAAAGCTGCATTGTTACTAACCTACACATTAAAACAAGTAATCTCATTCTTACTATATTCCCCACAAGTTCATATTTTGCAAACTTGCTAACTTGAGATTTCTAAACCTGAGAAATTTATTCTAAACAATTCTTGATAAAAAGAATTTACAACATTCACACCATATTTTCACATCCTAACAGTTTTAAAGGATAAGTCTATATTCTAAAAATCTTCATCTAACATTTTTTCCTTTCTTATTGAAAGAATTTAAACATTAACAGTATCAACCAAGGCATGTACAATGTAACCAATCACACAAGCAAGGTAAGCAATCACACAGGCGAGGTATCCAATCACACAGGCGAGGTAACCAATCACACAGGTGAGGTAACCAATCACACAGGCGTTAACCAATCAAATTTTTTTTCCTTAACCATAGATTTGTATGAATTTTGGTGAAACAAAACTGAGAAATGCAAGATGACTAAGTCTTATGGATAGGTAGTTAACAACATTAGCTTAAATATCCACTTATGTGAATACAAAAAGACCAAAGTGCACAACCAAAATGCGTCTACAAGAGAACGCACAACCAAAATATGTCTACAAGAGAGCACACAACCAAAATGCGTCTACAGGAGAGCGCACAACCAAAATGCGTCTACAGGAGAGCGCACAACCAAAATGCGTCTACAAGAGAGCGCACACAACCAAAATGCGTCTACAAGAGAGCGCACAACCAAAATGTGTCTACAAGAGAGCGCACAACCAAAATGCATCTACAAGAGAGCGCACAACCAAAATGCATCTACAAGAGAGCGCACAATCAAAATGCGTCTACAGGAGAGCGCACAACCAAAATGCGTCTACAAGAGAGCGCACAACCAAAATGCATCTACAAGAAAGCGCACAATCAAAATGCGTCTACAGGAGAGCGCACAACCAAAATGCGTCTACAGGAGAGTCACAACCAAAATGCGTCTACAGGAGAGCGCACAACCAAAATGCGTCTACAGGAGAGCGCACAACCAAAATGCGTCTACAGGAGAGCGCACAACCAAAATGCGTCTACAGGAGAGCGCACAACCAAAATGCGTCTACAGGAGAGCGCACAACCAAAATGCGTCTACAGGAGAGCGCACAACCAAAATGCGTCTACAGGAGAGCACACAACCAAAATGCGTCTACAAGAGAGCGCACAATCAAAATGCTTCTACAGGAGAGCGCACAACCAAAATGCGTCTACAGGAGAGCGCACAACCAAAATGCGTCTACAAGAGAGCGCACAACCAAAACGTGTCTACAAGAGAGCACCCAACCAAAATTCCATGGGATGCTATGTCCCACATGGCATCCCACCCCATGTCCCACATGGCATCCCACCCCATGTCCCACATGGCATCCCACCCCATGTCCCACATGACATCCCACCCCATGTCTCACATGACATCCCACAGGATGTATATATTATATCATATGGCCCCCATCCATCTTCCACATGGCATCCCTCCCTATGTCCATATGCAGTCACATCCTGTCACACTCCCTGACTGAGCATACTAAATAAAAAGTCTGGTCAGTTTATATACTGTAAGAACTTTATGCAAATGAACACAATAATAAAGGCAGAGTTTAATAATCATGCCTGATCAACCATTGGTGCCTAAATATTTGGAAGGATTTTAAATCTCCAGTGCTACGAGAGAGATGCTTGAGGATGGTTGAAGAATATTGGAAAATTATATCATTTAACAGTTTTCTAAGGAAATATCAAATGTTTTGTAGACTTTTTAAGGAAACTAGTCTTCAATCCTGTCTTAAGTGTCTCTGAAAATCTTTAACATTTTGTAAGGAAATTCTAACCTTCCATATGGATATCTGAAGAAACTTTAACTTTTTTCTGAGGAACTCTCAAGAAACTTTCACATTTTCTGAGAAATTCTCAAAAAACTTTAACATTTCTGAGAAAATCTCAGGAAAAAGTGGCCGGCCGGCCGGCAGGCTGGACGAAATCACCATTACATAAGTTCGCATTATGCTTCACATGCTCACCAAAAAACACACTAACTATATATTCTAATGAATGAGAGAAAACTATCATAAAAAAACAAAACAAAACAATCTGACAACTAAAGGAAGACACACTTGAGAAACTTTTATCTAATCCTAAGATAACCTACACCACATGGCATATGATCCTCATAATAAAGAATTTTCCCATTCCTTACAAGTTCAGCCTGTAAGATAATACAGATAACCCTAGTCAACTGCAAATAATCTTATTCAACTGTAGATAACCCTAGTCAACTACAGATAACCCTAACCAACTATATTTGAACATGTTGGTAGCGTAAATTGTGTCACCTAAAGTTAGTATTTCACACTGGAGCACCCTGAGCAAAAAACTTTTGAATGGAAGAAATTATCATTTAAAAAAACAAATTGAAAATGATTGAAACAACAATAAATGTTGCTTTTTTAAATAAGATTGCAATACTGGAGATTAAAAAAGCATAATGAATTAAACACCAAAATGACCTTTGACACTCCCTGAAGCTGAAAACATTGAACATTTGTTCCCTACAAACCATATCTTCAATTTTGAAGAAAGATGGTAAATAAGCTGTTTGAAAATCACTAGATGCATTGTATTATAAATGCTTTTCAATGACTTTTATGATGATAAATGACTATCAACCACTTTAATTTGTTGCATTGCCACATATTTGAATAAAAACCTTAAAATTTCTACTTTGTACATAGGTACACTTCGTTGGCAATGTTTTCTACAAAAAAAAGTGGTTTTCAATTTTTGGAAAATACAATCATATGGCATTTTCCAGCATATATTCTGGAAAAATAAGAAATGCTTATTTCATGAAAATCCAATCACGGGAATAAGTCCCTTGACCCATTTTTTTTTTTTTTTTTGGGGCGGGGGGGGAGGAGGCACGGCATTTTCACTTCCTGAACAATTCTGCACAATAATTTCACTCAAATACACTGTAAAACAGCCGTCAAACAAGGTACAACCTATCAATATTCTAAGTTTGTTTGTTTGATGAGGATTTATTTTTGTTTGACAGCGAAGGTCAAATTGTGCCTGAGAGGTTAAATCATTTCAGAGGTAAAAAGAAAAGAAAAAAGGGGGAGACTGGGAGAAACACGGGGACTAAAAACCAGGAAGCTGGGATTGAGAGAGGAAGTGCATGGGTTCCAAAGTCGAGAGAGGGGGTGGAAGAGGAGGACTAAATATGGTTGTAGAGGGAAGCATGACGAACTTGGAGATAATTTTATCCAGAGGGTTTTTCTGGCAGAGCTCGGCAAATGAGTTGTGGGGAGCGAGGGAAGCTCTTTGAAGGTTGTACATGGGGCAGGCAAGGAGGATGTGGTGGACTGTAAGGGTGCAGTGGCAATTGTTGCAGAGGGGTGGGGGGAGCCAATAAGGAGGTGGGAGTTAGTGAGGTGGGCGTGACCTATTCTAAAGCGGGTAATGTGGACATTGTCATCATGGGAGAGATTGTGGATGGTGGGTTTGAACGCAATGGTGGGCTGGATGACGTGGAGTTTATTATCAATTTGGGAGTCCCATTAGGTTTGCCAGTGGTCACGAACAAGGGAAGCGATAAGCGGTTTGATGTCAGAAAGGGTTTTGGGAAAGGGGGTGTAGGGGGGATGTTGAGGGCAAGCTTAGCGGCTGCATCAGCTCTGTCATTGCTAGGGATGCCAACATGGATGGGTATCCAGGAAAAAAGAATACTTTTCCTGCAGGGGGGGGGGGGGCGAAAGGAATTTACAGAGGAGGTGGGACATGAGGTTGTCCCATTTTGGATTGAGTAAAGAAGTAAGGACAGACTTGAAGTCTGAGAAGATGGCAAAGTGGCTTAGCAGGGAGTATTCAATGAAGTTGACGGTAAGTAGGATGGCCGTGGCCTCAGCCAAGAAGATGGATGATTAATTGGGAAACCTGCTACTGAGGGTGATGTCTTGGATGATGGCGGCAGCAGCAGCTGTTTTGTCACCTTACTTGGAGCCATCAGTATAGATGGAGGTGTAGTTTGAGAGTTGGTCTTTGATTTGGTTTTAGAGGTTGATGAAGAGGTTGGGTTGGGTTTGGGTTTTGTGATGAGTGGATAGGCCCAGGTGGATAGAAGGGAGGGGGATGGCCCAGGGAGGAAAAGTGTGCCAGAAGAAGATGCCAAGAGTGGCAGAATGTAACATAGGGAAATAAAAACCTTAAACTGGCAGTATCTTTTCATCCCATGCTTACAGGATATAAACGTTTTTTAAAAGAACCCACTCCTGTTTACAAAGAACCCACTCCTTTTTACAAAGAACCCACTCTATTGTAAAAGAACCCACTCCTTTTGACAAACCTTCTCCTTTTGACAAAGAACCCACTCCTTTTGACAAAGAACCCACTGCTTTTTACAAACAACCCACTCCTTTTTACAAACAACCCACTCTTTTTACAAAGAAGCCACTCCTTTTTACAAAGAACCCAAAATGGAAAGAACAAATATTAACCCAATTACTCTACCAGAGCATTTGAGATTACAAGTGTTATTTTAGGGAAGTTTTTGGAAAGGGGGCTATTTCACAAATTTATCTTAATTTTCTTCCTTAATAAGTTTATGTTATATGAAAGCTAAGACTGAACTTTTCGTTGGTTTGCATAATTATCTGGTGAATTATGCAAATTTATGCAAATGAGGTCATTTATTGAGAAAATTAGATGTCCTAAAACTGTTATCTTTGTGATATTCTGCTTTTTTGTAGCTAATTAGAAAAAAAATTATTGATAGAATTTATGAATTGTTGAAAGAAGGACCTTTCATTTGATAGTACTCTTGAGTTTTTTGCGACAAGAAAAAAATTCATACGTCAATTTTAATTTGTTTTACTTTTTTTGGCCTAAAAATTGACCTCTGATTTTGCCAATGATCTATCTGATAGGATTTGGCACTATACTTTCATATAAACATGCATTGTTCCTTTCTATGATGCACACAACTAATATAATATCTAAAGGAAATGTTTACACCCAAATTTCTATAAAAATGTTATGCAAATGATATGCAAATTTACCAATTTATTAGGCGCAGGCTTGAATTTTTTAGTTTATGAACCAATTTTAACCATTGGAAGCTTTGAAAATACTTATATTTATTTAGGATATACTGAAAGTCTTGGTTCGAAGCATGGAATCCTTCAGTGAGTTGGTACCGCATATGAAATTTCAATAAATTTGTCCAAATACAGGAAAATTCTTCAGAGAAGTACAATTTCAACTGTTTCCAAGAAAATACACGGGTTGGGAATGGGGTGGGGGTTCTGGCTTATTCATACTGGAAGGGGGAGCCAGGGGAAATGCCATCCCTCTCCCCCTCAAAAAAAATATGGCCCTCTTCCAGGATCCAAATTCCTTTAAAGAAAATAACTTCTTCCTACTTGGGACAGCTTTGCCCCCACCATTGGTATCTTGCCCCAAGATGTCTCTCTTTCCAACAACATGGGACCCTTTCCCCTAAAATTTTAATCCTACTCCACTGCACCACAACCTTACAACATGGAATCGAGAATTTGTGAAATAGGTATATGGGCACTGTTGCACTACAAATCAAAGATTAATCTGTTAAGTTTTATTCAAAATTACTATAATAAAAACAATTCATGTTAACCACGTCGCATTTTAGTGACCCATTTACTTGTTTATAATCATTACAAGTAAATAATCCCAGCTAGATTACACTGCTTTTACTTAATTTTGAACAGATCAGAACTAACATTAGCTATGCCTAACGTTAAGCCTAACGAGTAATGTTAGTAAGCATGAAGTTTGAAAAATGCACTCGCAATTTTAGAAATTTGAAAAATTCATTTTACCTGGTTCTGATTATCTTTAGGCCTCTTTTAGATTGGGTCCAGGTACTAAAAGATCTCCATCACTGGCGAAAGCCTTCTGACTTTTCCTAATCTTTAGTTTCACTTTCAAACAAGATTTGATACACATTCTTCTGTCACCTCAACGAAAATGTCAAAAAAAATCTAAAACTCCAGTGATGTAGCTATAAAACTTTTTAGCAACGATCGAGGGGGTATGTCTTTTATTGCAGCAATCCAAGTGAAAGCACGTTGTTTACGCTACAGAATGGTCTTTGAAACTTTTCATTACAATATAGGGGTGGATCACACAATTTTTTAACAAAAAGGATCAAAAAATTACCAAAAATCACAAAATTTTACATTTTTTACAAATAATTTAAAAATAATGACCAGATATGAGCAAAATGTGATTAGATTTGGACAATATGACTTGTCTATATAGTATATACAAAAAGAAAATATCTAAATTCATTTTCAAGCAATTATTGTACATTTTTCAAAAATATGCATTTTTCGGGACATTTTAAACAAAAAGGTAAATTTCTTAATGTTTGGACAAAATTTGCCAAACAAATGTGAGTATAGACCCCCCTGAAAAAATACAATTGTATAAAAGATCTTTCTGAGATCTTTGCAATGAAACTATATGCACCCTTATAGAATGTTGGTAAGGTCCCAATTTTATTTTTGAAAAAAGGTAGTTTCAAAACGGTGATAGTATCGCCGCGTGGTAGAGTAAGGGTTAAGCTGTCTTCCCAGTCACACATCTTACATACTCAACTTTTGGTTCATGGCAACCATTTTTTCATAATTTTGGTCAAGTTTCTCATATATAACCAGAGGCGGATCCAAGATTTTTCACAAGAGAGGCACCATTTGACTTCTTACACTTGACCAATGGTTTTGCATTCATCTTCAAACAAAAAGTCAAATATCTATAATCAAATAGAAGTAGTCATGGCAACCGTTGTACTAAATCATTGTTATAGGCTTATGTGTTGAATACCGTGCAGTATAGTGAATTTTTGTGAACATTTTAAAAATCCAATACTTACTCTTGATTATTTTCATTTTTTTTGGTGAAAATGATAATGACATTCATATCAAACCCTGATTCATTAATAGGTTTGTTTGATTTCTGAAATCTCATTGGCTAATGGATGGTCTCAAATACTTTTGAGACCAGGAAGATACATGTAAGGAGAATGATGGTTATCAACACTTTCTAAATGTTGCTATAAAATAACACATTTCTGCTAGAGTCAGTCATCTGTCTAATGCATCATGAGTGTATTAAGCAACCACCATGAAATTGGCTTTGCAACAAAAGTAGAAGCAACTTTTATGAGTATTAGGAGAATATGAAAAGTGATCGACAAATGATGCCATTTTTTCTGTATTTTTCTCCACAATATTTAGATATTTAGGAATAGGATAAAAGCAATGGTGGTCATTCTCACATTTCATCGCCTTAGTCCACTAAAACCATACGATAACATTGTCCTTGATCTCAAATGGCATTTATCCCCTAAATTATGATGCAAATCTTAAGTTATATATAATACTATAGTGTAGATTGTCATGACAACCATGCAGTAAGTTATTTAAGAGAGAAAATGAATCTGTAATATTTGACCTACCCTAACATGTATTTATAGAATAAAGTCTCTGTATCAGGTTTGCACATATATAAAATTTCAAGATGGACCAATCAAAACACAGAGTAACTAAAAAGTATGTTTGAATAAAACATCAATTCTTTGACAAAACTTATGTTCTATAGAAATACTCACTTGCATATCATCAAGGTAGAATTAATGGTTGGTGGGGCAATTATTTTGGTAAAATGTTATTTTAGAAAAGAAAAAAAATCACTTTTGCATCATCTGAATAATTCAATAAAGGAAGATAAAGGACAAGTTGTGATTCAAGATCAATAACTGCTTGGCACATCAACATGAACCATGCTCTTCATTGACATTTAATGTGCAGCACTAAGCAAAACATATAACAAGATTGACTGGATAAGATATCAAAGTTTCAGTTCTGTTCGTTTGTCCAAAAGATGGACCACTTACTCTCAAATCATGCAGCTACAATCAAGGCCAAGTGTTAGCACAAAATTGCTCAACAATCTTAAACACCCTTCATTCAATATTGTGCGCTTTGCAAAAAAACATGGTAAAATGCAACTTCCAACATTGATTGAGTGGGGATTTGTCCTTACTGCTTTTGGCTATGATTGTAGTCATTCTTACGATACTTCTGTCCGGCACTAATTAAAATGGAACAAAAATTCTCATGACAGTGAGTATAAACAAGCAAGAGCCATGTAATGAGAGATAGGCAGAATGGTCACATTTCACACATATAAGAACCCTTTTAATTGTACATTAGAACCCAATTGTTACCTAAAGTGTAGGAATGACTGATTTTAAGTGATAAATATATTTTGACAATACAAACAAAAAGTTCCTGGATGTTGGAATCTATTCAGGATATTCTAAATAACATCACACTCCACTTATTAAAACCAAACTATACAACACAGCACCTCATTCAGATGCAATATTTCACGAAATCTCTCCAGCAGTCCCCCTGGAGATAACATGCAGCTGGCAGTTCATCATTTCACATGGTTTTTGTCAGGTTTCTCCAGTGAAAACACATATATCCCAAAGTGAGTGGCTAATTGCTGCACCTGTATGAAATATAGAAAATAAAATTGATCAGTCAATACATTGACATTTGTCTATTGGGCAAACACACCAGTAAGAATGGATGGGAAAATTAGAGTTTACCCCTACCATTCACTGCAAAAATTCTGAACTATTCCACAAGAAGAACCCAGGATAGAATAGCTAATAGATGCGCTTGGTGGAATACTTACACAACAACTAAATGAAACATTTACATAGTAAACAAGGGGGCAGGAGAGAGGTTCAAAAATTTGATCAATTGAATAATTTTGCCTTGCCATTTGGACAAAATTTGTACCTTTTGATAACAATTTGAGGTAACATAGCTCCCAACATTGATGTTGGGCTATTCTTTCTTGTTTGCCCACCTCAAATTTTAGCTACCTGGAAATTTCACGGAGACTATCTGGGCCTTAATTAAAACCAGAATTAAAAGGTTTTGTGGTTCTGATGCTTTTTTGTTCATAAGCTGATTGATTTGCGAGAATGTATTAACTGTCCTGTCATTGTATATCATGAAATATTTTGTTCCATACTTATTCATAAGCCACACCCACCATGCAGATCAAAAAAAAGTTTACAACATTAGCATTTGCACAATAATTAACAACATTCTCACAGCAAGTATGGTGCAAAAATGGTTGTTCATTTACCCCATTTCAAGAATTTGCCTATTCATTAAAATTCATCACTACCACAACATTAGAACATATGTATAGACCATAACCCATCTGTGTACCACATATGGCATACATCCAATATACTGTTCATGAGATATAGTGTTTACATCATTTAGCACTTTCATATTAAGCCCCGCCCACCATACATATTAATGACATGTTGATAACATAAGCATGCACACAATAACCAATATTATCATGTTCAGCATACTGCAAAAATGGACATACAATTGCTCATTTATTACATTTTCAAAAAATTTACTTTAAGCCCCGCCTACTTATTAATATGCATGACATCACCACCAAAAATGATAGGGCACACCTGCAGATCATGGGATATCTGGTACCACACATGACATGAATCCATTTCATAGTTCTTAAGATATCATGTTTACAAGCATTTTGTTTGCAAAATCATATTAGGCCCCACCCACTATGAATTTTGAAAAATAACATTTTTATACACTGAACACGTACACACTAGCTCAAATCATTATTACAACAAATATAAAACAAAACAGCCATGCGATTGTCAAAAAAAGTGCATTTCAAAGATTTTTATATGAAGCCCAAATCAATAATATGCATAGCACCGTCAAAAACAATAAGGCACATCTACAGACATGGGCTACCTGTGTACTAAATATGACTAAAATCCAGTTTACCGTTCTTGAGATACCACGCTTACAAGCTCTTTTCAGCAAAATCCTATTAAGCTTGCCGACTATGCATACTAATGCAATTCAATGTTTTAACACTGTGAACATGTACATATCAACTAACATCATAAATATACTACATATGAAACAAAACAGACATGTGAGTGTTAAAATATGAGCATTTCAAGATTTTTTACATTCAACCCAGCCTGCTCATTAATATGCATGACATCACCGTCAAAAATAATAAGGTGCATCTACGGACCATGGGCTATCTGTGCACCACATATAACATGAATCCAGTGTATCGTTTTTGAGATATCATGCTTAAGTACGAGCTTGCTGTCACAGACACACACAGACACATGCCAGCATGACTGCATAGGTTCCTTATGCTATTAGCATCTGAACCAAAAAATTCACTCAAGAAGGGGGCAAGCTGCATCAGTAGTTTGGTTGCCAAAATACGACATTGTTTTACTAAATTGTGTGACAAGAAATTACAATGTCTGACACGGTGTAAATATTTACAGAATGAACAGTGAAACATCCAAAACACATCATATTTATTTCCACCACACTGTACTTAATTTTTACCTCAGTACAGTATCTAGAACCCTAAATAATTTGTTATATGCCTGGCAAATATACTCTTCATGAAAGTTGATTGCCTACTCAAATTTGTATAATTGTCCCAATAATCTGGCAATTTGTCCTCATGGAGCAATTTGTCATGGTCGACTGTCAATCCAAAATTAGCAGGAGTTTTCTCTCCTTAAGGGTGTCGTACAATCTATATATATTAGATCTTAATTTGAAGTTGGTAAGTAGGAAGGTTTCGAAAGCATGGCACATCTTAGCAGCTACATCATACTTCTACTTCTACGTAGATACTCATCTAAGCCTGTTACGCATCTACATGTGCCATGAATGAACATAGAATCTGACCAGGACAAAAGTGGATGAACACCAGGTTTTCACCCCAAAGGCTGGGTGGGGGAGAAGGTGTGATGCAGATGACAAACCTCATGCACTGCATGTCAGTGTATATCATTCTGCATATCTGTGGAAAAATTGCTGGTTAAATTGCCATTAAACTTGAATCTGGGACCTCCAGCATGTCAGCCATACACTCAACCGACTAAGTTACCTGCCTCCCTCCTACGATGGATCTAGCAATGGTTAAAAAACCAAATGAAGATGATGCTTGTTCTTGCGAGGAAATGAATAATAATAATAATAAATAATAACAAATAAGATTTATAACGCGCACATATCCATCCTAATGGAATTTGAATAAAGCTTACTGAGGATAAAGCTTTGAAGTGGCCCTAAGGAAAATCATTGGTAAAAAAGAACTGTATATTGTATATTTCATTTTCCCTGACTGAACTTATTTTCATTTTCAGATACTTTTTGTTGTTGGGGACTTAGCTCCTGCTTCTACTCAAAGTTGTGTTCGAATGTGAAAAAGACCTCATGTGAATAGCACTACCTTGGAACATTTCAAAACGTGTTGATAGCTATCACCAACAATGAAGACAGCAATTGTTGGTGTCCCACAAATTTTATCCAGGATTATTAAACTGGTGTGGGTACTAATGGGGAGAGAGGGAGAGGGGGTGACCATGTAACAACTGTAAACAACTTCTAATATAAGTTGGTCAAGTCTGTTTGAGTTAATAAAAACAAAAGTGAAATTCTGCCAATAAAACTTGTCCAAAATTAAGTTTGACAACTACATTTCAATTAATCAAGAGTGTCCATTTTGATAGGTACATAAAACCTTATTCATGAGTTAGTCAACATCATGCACATGCCACACAAGGCAACCCTATTGTTTTGATAAATTTTTCTTTTTCCTTACGATTTGTTAAAACTTACCACACAAGATACATAATGTATATGAATTGCTAAAACGACTGCGAATGAAACATATAAGACTACAGTCTCCACTCGGCCAAGATTGGTCCAGCAACAGAGAGCAGTAACAGCGATGTAGAACACAAGCAGCCAGTTGAAACTAGAGGCCCTTGTATCTGACATCTGGCTGATTATCAGTCTACACTGAAATAGGTGAAGAAATTAAACACGTCATGCAGAGATGATAGCTTGTTTTGGAGAAACAAGTGAGCATTTATTATATTTTTACATTAATGTGAGCACATAATTCTCCAAAGAAATTTTAACTGTTGAAAATACAAATATTCACTTTTGAGATTTATGTTTTTTTAAAGGTTGTGTGCAAAATTGGTAATGACTGAACTGGGAAGATATTTCTTATTCTTTCCAGATGTATCTGAAACCGATAAGGTCTTTCCCATGATAGGGCTATAGATAACATCCAAACCTCTTTGCCAGCTACCTCCCTCATTAAAATAGAATGAATAATTGACTTCACATACATCAAATTGTTTGGCTGTATGGGATGTGCTGGCATCCACACACTCTATTAGACTCAGAATGGTGGCAGTAATGATAATCATTGATAGTAAAGTTATCAGTAGAATTTAGAGGGAGGGTGACAATGTTATAAGAGTTAATCAGGACACTGACTTGCTCTTGGTTGGCTTACAGTCTTTTGCTCTTTTTAACTTTTACAAAACAAGAAATGAACTCTTAATGCATGTAATGGAAGAGTATTTCTACTTACACAAATATTGGACATAATGATGGAAAATAAGGTACAAAATGTCCTAACTTCTGTTCGTAAAATGTTGGTTGGTGAGTATAAACCCCACAGAAGAGACACAGTAAACAACACAAAGATCGGGAACATTGGCTCCATGGCATCATAGAAAGAACGATTTTTCCCTGTGCCTGCTTTATAGCTCCTAGAAAATGAAAGTGATCAATTGTTGGGCATGTTTGAAAGCAGAAATAAACGTAAGGATCTAAATCCTCCAAAACACAAATGGAAATCGGGGTGGGACTTAGCAAAGCTCTCGTGGGTTGGCCGAACGTTTCAGCCACCACAAGGTAAAATGCAAACTCTAAAAACGATATAAAGACTCCATGAAGCTAAATCAAAAACAAATAATGGTACATTTGAAATTGAAAAAATAAGTTAATGAACAAAATTACATGTGTGAAAATATAGGTGGGCTTTAATAAATAACAAAGAGTGCAAAATAATTTCAAGTCACCTTATAATGGGTTATATCATTTTCATCTTATGTCAGATATCTATACACCCTATTCTATAAAGGAATCCATTACATGAAACTTTCTCATACAATACAGAATAATTTTTCCCCCTTTCTTTCATTCCTGTTACAGAAGGCATTGTATCTTGGAATTCCTAATAGCAATATGAGACATAAAAAAAAACAAGATCCCAATAAATTCAATTAAGACTGCTACTATTGTCTGTCCATTTAAAATATCAGAAGGGCCTTATCAATACGACTTTTGTACACAATATTTGTAATCTTGGGCTTTGTCATTCACTGCACTAAGTGGCCTATATTTGGGTTTAGAATTCCCGCCTAATGTACGTCTCTTTTCTAATGGACAGGAAGAGCAACAACACAATGCAAAGGGACACAATATACAAATAAACTCAATACACAAATAAACTATAAGAAGAGCCAGCTCACTTATATATGTTGTATGAACTATGAACAGGGCCAGCTCACTTATATATGTTGTATGAACTATGAAAAGAGCCAACTCACTTTATATATGTTGTATGAACTATGAAAAGAGCCAACTCACTTATATATGTTGTATGAACTATGAAAAGAGCCAACTCACTTATATATGTTGTATGAACTATGAAAAGAGCCAACTCACTTATATATGTTGTATGAACTATGAACAGGGCCAACTCACTTATATATGTTGTATGAACTATGAAAAGAGCCAACTCACTTATATATGTTGTATGAACTATGAAAAGAGCCAACTCACTTATATATGTTGTATGAACTATGAAAAGAGCCAACTCACTTATATATGTTGTATGAACTATGAACAGGGCCAACTCACTTACATATGTTGTATGAACTATGAAAAGAGCCAACTCACTTATATATGTTGTATGAACTATGAAAAAAGCCAACTCACTTACATACTGTATGTTGTATGATATATGAAAAGGGTCAACACACTTATATATGTTGTATGAACCATAAAATGGGCCAATTCACTTATAATGTGGTATTAACTATGAAAAGGGCCAACTCACTAATATATGTTGTATGCACTATAAAAGGGGCCAACTCATTTAAATATATATATGCTGTATGAACTATGAAAAGGGCCAACTCACTTATGTATGTTGTATAAACTATGTGGCAGAGCCTGCAAGAAAGAACCAGCTAGAAAGAAAACACAAAAACAAATGAAAGAAGCAAAAAAAATCCAAGAAATGTCTGAGAAAAACACAGGAAAAATTTACTTACAAGAATCCCACATGATTTGCATTTTATATCTTCTTTAATTTTAAAATGAATGAATTGTTTGGTATTTTGATACTTTAAGCCGTATCTTGAGAGGTGTTCCCAAACTCACCTAGGTATCATTTTGCAAACTTGTAGTGTAAATGTAAGTATGAGAACTTACATTTTAGATTTCCCAAGTACTATTGAGAGTACTATTGCAAAAAAGTGTACTCGCAAGTACTACAAGTCTGTCCTTTTGGTATCACTGGTATTGTTGTCCTTTTCTGACATTTCTTGACAGAGGTCATATCAAGTCGAGTTAGGGTCAAAATTTGGAAACTTCAGTTTTGACTTAATGTCATATCTATTTCCTCAAAAACTCAAAAGTACGGACTTAGGAATTTAACTTTTAGTCTGATTTTTGTCAGTAATTTTCACAATTCAACATTTAACTATAATACTTTACTTCTGCACACACCTATCACATATTAGAACATCTCAAACAACAGGCCTCCGTGGTGTTAGTGCTTTGTCCTCTCACCCACACATCCTGGGTTCAAATCTTGGTGGGTCTGCAACCAGTGAGTTCACAACTGGTTATCAAAGACCATGGCCGTCTTGATATAATGTCCAGCACTGGATGCTTTCAGGACATTAAACCTTGCTATGCTATGCTATGTGCAAGGTTTGTAGATTTGTTCTTTCAACAAAATGCTCGTTGGATAATTTTGGTGGCAGCATATAAAAATGTCAACTTCTGTGCACATTTTGCAAACTCTACAGTCTGTCTTTCAGCTAGGTAATTTGTTTGCCACAGGTAAGCAATTAGCAAATGTTTGAAATCAGTCTCAGCTTCCGGTTAATGTCATACAATAATGGCTGAGCACATACATGCTCAGTCATGCTCTACTACTTTCAGGGAAAATATTAACTCACCAAAAACTGCAAATATGAAGAGGTGATTGCATTGAAGCCCAAAGCTGAATTCTCCTTTCCACACTTCAAAACCGAAGACCCCAGTCAAAACATAGACTAGGGCCATACTCTGAAAAAGCAAGAAGAGAAAAAACTACTTGAAATATTTTCTCCCAATTTTGCAATTCTTTTAAGATCTGTAGAGACTAGATGAACATGGTAAATGTAAAGTTTATTTTGTAAAAGATTACAACATTAAAGTCACATGAAATGTTCAGAGGCACATCAGTACCAAATGCAACTTTGATCCCTATGCCTGCAGACATACAGGTGATTTAATCCATTAATTTTATTTTCAAGAGAGAAATGAAATTGAAGTCTAAATAATATTTGTAGTTTAAACAGCAAATTCAATTAATACCAGTGTCATATTAATTAATACAAAAAACAAAAACTGGCAATATGACCATAAAACAAGGCATACAGGGGTACTCACATCAAAAATTGAGGACACAGCTGTTTTTGTAAAACTTGTTAATAAGGAAACATCTCAATAAATTAGGTTAAAAATCAAGCAAAATTGGTTGAAAATGAACCTTTGTCATTTGACTTTAAAGCAAAATGTTGCCTTTACCCATCCATAGATCTTTAAGATAATCTATTCCAATAAATCAAGTTTTCAATAACCCACTGCGACCCAACACAATCAAATAATATCTTACCAACTCTGCAAAGTCATATCCCCAGGGTAAAAACAACACCCCAGTAAGATACTTTTCCCAGTGGGAAATGATAAACTGGCCAACAATGTTCCATGTTATCGCAAAGAAAATCCACTCATTTCCGCCGTAGTCCTCCATGCCATAACCAAATATGGAAAACAGGGCAAGAGGAAGAAGGCCAGCAATAATACTATCGCTACCATGATCAAACAGCTCCCCCAGGGGTGTGCTACTGCCAGTACGACGAGCCTGCTTACCGTCAATTCCATCTAAGGAAGAGGTTGAAGAAAAAAAGTTGAGATTTGTTGTTCAGTTTGAGAAAACTTTCAATTTTCAGTATGGTAAGCAAAGACCTTATGACATGGTCAGCAAAGATCTTATGAAATGGTTAGTAAAGGCCTTATGAAATGCTTAGCAAAGTTCTTATCACATGGTTAGCAAAGATCTTATCACATGGTTAGCAAAGAAAGAAATGAAATGTTCAATTCTTTTTAACATTTGAACATTATATGATGGTTAGTTCAATACAAGATTTATGGAGAAATAAATTTGATAATACTTAAAGGGGCACTCAAAAGCTGTGTTTACATGTGTGCGTATCTGTATACGTTAGCATAAGCATATACGTATATACATATATGTATAATCACTACATGTAGCAATTTGATACCTGAAGTTATGCATACACAGGGTTGTCTGAAAGTACTCGAGGCGAGGGGGCAGAAAATCCAGTGAGGGCACTTTCTTTATTTAAGAGTTATAATGAATATATGAACCAGAAAAAAAGTCTTTAGTACTATATATCAGTGCTGGTGGAAGATATTTGAATCTGGAGGGCACAGCAAGATTTAAGAGGCACTTTTTTGGACTGGCATATTTTGAAAGCATGTACATTAATTAGAAGCCACCCCTCCCTCAACTTCAGATAAACATTTTAAACTTTTATGTATCAGATTATTACTGGTAAAATTTCTTCCTTCTTAAATTTGCAGCCACAAAATTTCACACCAAGATCTTAAAAAATGGGAAATCTATAGATCATAGGTCCCAAAATCGGAAATATTGACATCATGATTAGTTAACTTTGTATTGATCATAATCCGAAATATTTAATGTCCCAAACAATGTGAATAGCAAATAAGGGGTCTTAGTAGAATGGCTTAGGAGGTTTTTGCATAAAATCAATAACAATAAATGTATATCACCTAGAAAAATTTTCAAAATCAGTCTGCCTAATCCAGATTTACACTCCGTCTCCAGCAAGCCAGGGTAAGGGCCCCCAGTTAATTTTTTCGGGACTAACTAAAGGTGCCCAGTATTGAAATTTGGGTAGCTTGCACATAACAACTTTCTACAATCTGTCAACAAGAAAATCAGTTATAATAAGGAGACTAGTGAACACTATAAGATATTTATTTCTGTAAAAATGTATATTTTAAAACTTTGTAAAGAAGGTGGTGGAGGGCACATCAGTCTATGTCAAGGTATACATCGTAATTTTTAAAAATGCGCCAATCAATAAATTTGGGGTGGTTTACGCATTACATTACATCTGCGAAGTTATTATGGACACATGGAAACAGGCACTATGCATACGCTAACGCATATGTGCACATGGAAACACAGCTTAAGGGAATTGCTCTTTAAACTTGATATGATATGATATATGGAATTTATATGGCACATTTTCTAGTTTAAAGAACTATTTAAATGCACTCTACAACTAACAAACTTATTCTCTGGCTGCCTATGGGCACCTACTGTATAGGCGCCGGCTGCCTATGAACTTGGTACTTGAAAGGGAAAGTGAGTGAGCACCACGTTTTCACACTTCTCTTCTCGAATAGTGTTCAGAGAAACAGGCAGGGGTGACTCTCCTGCCGTCAAGACTGACAGCTTAATGTCCCCTCCAAAGGATGGTGTGCGCCATTCAACCATTGTCACTTTTCTCAGGAGTAGGAGCAAAAGACGAAATACTTACGCCTTGATGATCGGCATATCTGTCTACATAGCTGTGGAACAATCGAGTTAGACCTGACCGAGGCTTCAACCCGGGACCTCCAGCATCTCAGCCGTGCGCTCTGCCAACTGAGCTACCTATTTGCCTACTTGACATAAATTTTAATTTAAGTGGTATCCCCTCACACTTGTCATTATTATGTTGTTAACACTAAGACATGTTGAGCTGTCAATTTCTCATTGGGTGTTCCTTTAAACTAAAAAGCATGGAATTGTACATCCTAAACCTCTAAAAGATACATTCACATCTAGCAAACTATAAATTTAGCACTTTGTAAAATGGAAATTACCCCAAGCAATTCCACCCTGCAAAATATTTCTTAGAGTGCATATTTCTATAATTTCCTCACCACCAATACAGTCTACTTCAGAACCAAATAATTTTCTTTTCTTAGATTCCATGAATTTATTGTTGAGTACATTCTATTGGAATTTTCCTCATAAGTCCCAACAAATATCCCACTGAAACATCCAGACCCCCACCCCTGCCCGAGTACAAAAAATCATTTATGAAAGGAAAGTGTAAGAACATTTGTATGTCATTTGAGTCATGGAATCTTGTCTCCAAATGAGTTTTGTTTATAATTTGTTTTTGCTCTTTAAATTGTAATTAAAACCAAAGTTGAACATAAAATAGGACTATCACAATATTCTTGTATGTTTTGTAGATTTATTACCTGTCCCTTTTTTTTAATGAAATATTTTTTTGATAAATATAAAACGCATATAATTTTCATTTAACAAAGACACAATAATAGGTACTTACACTACAACTGACCCCAGGTATTTCTTCTTTTCCATTTTCATTTAACTAAGTTGTCTGTGAGTGTTTTTTTGCTTCTAGAAATATGTATCCATCATTCTACATTATGTAAAAACACAGCATCAATTGTTCCAGATTCGACCACAGAAATAAGGGTCCTTTACAAAAGGCAAGCTTATGTAACCCAAATGTACCCACTTACCCAATGTGTGCCCCGTAAATTGACAAAATGCACAGAAAAACCACACCCATGTAGGAATAGCTGGGTATTCAGTCTGTACTCTGTTCCCGGCCAGGTAATACCAATCATAGAAACTCAAAGTGCAGTACATTATGATGACCAGCAGGAAGCCAAGAAATGTGAGAAGGTTTGGTGCCACCCACCTGGGTACAAACTGTAAAGAGAAAGATTTGTAGAGCAACAGAAATAATTGGTAGCATCTACAATGAAGGTCAGCGAGCTTGGAAAAAGCAAAAGACAATGTGAACTGACAAGGTGTAAGATATTCATTTGTTAAATAAATAATAACACTAAAACATGGCATATACTATTCTTTATCTTATTTATATATACAGTACTATGCATAATCATAGATAAATTCTTCTTTTGACTTTCTTTTGATTTTTACTGAACGCACATAGGAAACAGTAATGTCATGATGATAAGTTTTTTAAATACTTAAAAGTGACACAATTTACACAAACTCTACATGCAAGAGACTGCACTAATCACAGACAATTACATTAAACTCTGAGCAATTGTGTTGACCATGTAAACACCCAAAAAATGGAAAAAAAGCTACATGTACACACCACTTCAGTTATCACTCAAAGAAGAAAATGAAGTGAAGCTATACTTTACCTCAATTTTTCTCATGATAGAAAACTTTTTACAGTAAGTGAAACAGCATGATCCCAAAGACTGGACTCAATGGACAGAGAAGAATAAGTGTGGTGACTTTTCTTCAAAATTGAGAGAGGCATGCAGGTAAGTTGGTATTGCTTTGTATAGTAGCAACTGTTGTAGGTTGTCAAATTACTGAATTTAACAAAGATTTCTAGATTTTTTTTTTCTTCTGCTTTTTAGATTTGTCCCCTGAAAAAACTTACTACCACAATATACATAACACAACATTAGAGAAAACCTATCAACTATTTCAATGCTTGTAGCTGCATAAACAGATTTATCTGAATTAATCATATTATGGGTACAATGAAATTTACCTTGACGATTGTGTTCCAGAAAGGATGCATAACATACACTGACAAGGGAGAATTGTCAATTGAATTGTACTGTGAAGAAAAGAAGGAAAAGATTACACACAAGATGTGCCATAAGATAAGAAGTATAACAACATGTAGCAACTGGTATTTTAGAATTTGTATAATTTTAAGTAAGTGCAAATTATTTTACTTTTGATTACACCACAACACATATCAAAGGTTTCAGAAATAACAAGATCTTTTCACAACAACAAATTTTCATAGATTTGTCTGTATCATCAAATCCAGAGCTTCCTTTATATTGTAACGCCGTGACAGCTACATGTAGGTAGCGAAATAAGGGTGTAGCCATTTCCATGTGGCGCTGTGCACAAGTGATTGTTTTTACGAGGCATAATGCTCTGTATTGTGTTTGAAGCCCGCATCTTCCCGTTACACGCTTATTCATTAGGGTTGTCTTTTGAAGCTACTTAAATATCTTATTGTTATTGCTATTATTGTCCCTTAAACCTCGTAGAGTTCTCGGCTAATGTGTTTTATTACATGATGTGTTTTTCTAACCAATCATGCATTAAGACGGAAAAATTATACTAATAATTTCAGCTCATCCTATTTATGTATTTGGGGATAACATGGAGCACATTAATCAAGGACAAGGATCAGGATCACAGGTCTGGAGGAGTTTTGAGTTTCCTTAGTTTATTGAAGGACGTCTGTTTTAAGTTGGATTTGAAATAGTGTATGATTTTCTACAAGCTGTATTTATTGTAACTTATGTTTTCTATGTTTTGTTCTGCAAGTGTTCAAAGTTTACAAGTTAATCAAGAGTTACAATTCAAAGTGCAAGTTTATTCCTCCTGTTTGAGTTTACTTTTGTTTGGACTTCAACTTCGTAAGAACCAACAGCCCAATATTCTACCATAGACGACACAAAACGCTACAATATCTACAATTTATTCATGATCTTCTCATCTTCTTCTTCCAAATGAAAACTCCATTTCTATGAATATATGTTATGTTCCTTGCAAAATTATTTAAGATTAGATTAAATAGCTAATAAATAGCTTGAAAATTTGCAAGCTAAGTTTGGTCATTTTATATTTGATTCAAGTCAAGGGCTGGAAACCAGTTAGGAGTCTCTCACATGAGTTAAATATTTTATTATAAAATGGTATGATAGTGGCTCTCTCTTCTAATGTAATTCAAAGGAAAATATTCACATATTCCAGATAGTGTTTTCTTGGAAAATGACAAATCAAGCAACATTTTGATTTAACCTTTTACCACCTATTGTAGAATATGAATTGAAATACTCATTACATCTGCGTTTCCTATAAGAAAGACAAGTGTTATATAATACCCAAGTTCATATCGGAAAGGCTACGCATTGGCTCTTTGCGAACATACAAGTAATGTAAAATATATAGTGTGGGCTGTGCTTATTCATAAAGATCCTTGAAAAAGTAGTTCCAGTCAAATGGAATGTGTGCACAGTGTGTTTCTATAAATAAATTCCTGTGTATGAATTACAATGATATGATTGAATTCTGGTGTGCTGTGAGTAATTTCATTCAAGCAATAACAGTCTTTCTAATAGGGAACGTACATGTAATGTGTGAAACATTTCCAGTCTATTGTTTTGCATGAAATAAAATGTATGTGTAATTCATCAATTTTTCAATACTAGCATTTTGCAACAAGTACCTAATGCAAATTCTCCAACAAGTACCTAATGCAAATTCTCCTTCATAAAATTTAAGAATACTAATAATAATGAAAATGAGTATTTTCTACACTTATGCCCAGAGGGATTAGTCATTTCACAAATCTAGATCATTAGCTTCATTTAATAAATTTCAAAACTTTACAATTCATCATGTTTTGTATTCATGTAATGTTTTTTTTAGAATATTCAATTTACGGAATGGAAACAATGATCAATAAAACAATTTAATCACAGTTGTAACACTCGATATAGGTCAAACTGGGGAAATAGAAGCCATAAGACTTGACAGAATTTAGTGTCAGGCTGCAAATTTGTTAGATTGTTTTTTTTAAAAACCTCCTGGATCATGATGAAACAAACACCTGAAATCCTTATTGTATTAATAGCCTAAATTCAATCGGATGGAGCCCTCTATTATTTCCACCTTGGAAGCGTGCTGCCACAGCTGCCCAGGGACAATTTAAAATGAATCTGTTAACTAGTTTTACTACTTCAAATCTTCCAATTTTTTGTTATTACATAAGTAGAAGAAATGTTTAAAGTATTTTTGCTGGGAATCTCTAAGTTTATTTACCAGGGTTGGATGAGATTTTAGGAGCAATTGCAGAATACCCTGCATTCATGATATTCGAGAATCAAGGGCAATGGTGCCCTATGCTGTGTCAATGTGGTTGATGTCAAACTCTGCTACAGTAAGTAGGAAATCAAGATTATGATATGAGGCTACATCATACATGTAAAAGCATGACAAAGTTTGAGCTACATAAAGGAACCCCAGAAACACTGGCTACAGGGGCTACACTGCCTTGTTTGAAATTATACATACTCGGGATTAGTTGGCTACAGTGTGAATTTTGAGAGTGACGGGGTGGGAATGGCGGGGTGGGAATGGCGGAGGTGGGGTGGCGGGGTGGGAATGGCGGAGGTGGGGTTGGAGGGGGTGGGAGTGGCAGGGGTGGGAGTGGCGGGGTGGGAGTAGCGGGGTGGGAGTGGCAAGGGAGTGGCAGGGGCGGGGGCGGGGTGGGAGTGGCGGGGTGGGAGTGGCGGGGTGGGAGTGGCAGAGGGAGGGCGGGGTGGGAGTGGCGGGGTGGGAGGGCGGGGTGAGAGTGGCAAGGTGGGAGTGGTGGGGTTGGAGTGGTGGGATGGGAGTGGCGGGGTGGGAGTGGCGGGGTCGAGTGGCGGGTCGAGTGGCGGGGTCGAGTGGCGGGTCGAGTGGCGGGAGTGGGAGTGATGGGGTGGGAGTGGCAGGGGTGGGAGTGGCGGGGTTGAGAGTGGCGGGGTTGGGAGTGGCGGGGGTGGGAGTGGCGGGGGTGGGATTGGCCGGGGTGGGATTGGCGGGGGTGGGAGTGATGGGAGTGGGAGTGGTGGGATTTTTAAGTCCATAGAAACACATCTGTACCTATATTGGTCCAAAACTAAAGGTCTTTGAAACTTAATTGTAAATTTCGTTCCAAAAATTGGCGATTTTTGGTCCAAGAATTACATTTTTTGGTAATTTCAGTCCAAAAGTAGCGATAATTCTGTTAATACAAATTGAAAAATGCCATCTGAGTTTTCTTTCATTCATTTGACATTTTGGTTAAGTTTATTAGTTTTATTTTTATTTTGAGAGGTGGGGGGTGGATGGATACGGTATTTTTGGCTAAGCCCCCCTCTCCGGCCCTTTAGACACACCTCTACCGGTGGTTTCTGTCATCAATCAATGCTTCAATACATTGGTGGTGGAAGTAAGGTCCAGGGTACCCCCAATAATTTCAAAGGGGACCAGGACCTCCAATAATCATTTGTATTTTTCATATTTTTTGTGTATTTTCAATCATTCGGAGATTAAATTTATGTTCTCTTCATATGATAGCCTAGATCGTGCAGTCCATAATTACAAACTTCAATTATACAAAACAAAAACTTTGAACTTTTTGTAAAACATTTTCTGAAATGGACCCCTGACTAGAATGGAAAATGACAGTCATATGGTCATAATTACTTGCATAACGTCTGATCAATTACAACTCGCCTCCCTGGCCTGATTCTAACATATTATAAGAGGGCTTTATTGGATGTTGGCACTATCAGACTATTGCCTATTGGCCTATACCTGAAATTGGATCTATTTATTTTCTAACATTTTGGAAAGTTAGGTTGCTCACTTGCATTACAAAACATGGGTAAAATCATAATTGTATCAAGACCTCCAACTGTTCTTTATAAATTAAAAGCTGCCCGTTTCATTCTGTTAATTTTGCAGTAACATTTTGTTTTCAAATAGCCTACATTAAACAGCAGACTTTTTGGAGAATATTATGAGTCCAAATAGATTTTTTTTATGCAGGCCCGTAGCCAGGACTTTGAGAGGGGGTTCATTTTTTGTATAAAAGGGCACTTCATTCCTGCACCTCGGAAAAATTTAAATGGGAACGCGACGTTCTACATCAGCTTTATTCCCTGAGAAAAAGCTATTAATTCATCAAATGGTCAGAACCTTTCAGTACTTTAACAAGCTTTAGAATTCCAAGTGCTTATTATGTATTTAGATTTCAAAAGAGCACTTTCTCTCAAAAAGAGTGTTCTTCAGAGAAAAGTTTAAAAATATAAAATAATCTATAAGTAATATATCAACACTTTGTGCAATATTGTATTTAATGCATGAACTAAGACACTGGGAGATAGAGGGGGAGGGGCGGGATGTAGAACACATTCATTGAAAAAGTTTGACCAAATTTACACATGTTCATAGTAAATTATTGGAAGCTTATCAAACATTTTCTTTTAGATTACACATATTTTTCAAAGAATGACCATAGACCTATGTCCATGTAAAGAAACATGAACTTGTAATAGAACATTATATTTCAACATTATGCTATTTTATGATTTTGTTTTTTGTATATTATATCTCTCTTTGACATGAATTTTGATTTGTATAATATACTTTCTTCATATAAGTTGTGACATACTTTTTTTCTCCCTCAAATGTCAATTTTGCGAGAGCTTCTGCGAAACCCCTGGACCACTAAAATACAACAAATTTTGTCTCAAAATTTGCTATATTTAAATTTTTTATAATTATTTTAACGTAAATGTGGAGCTAACATAATAAATAATAACATATCAAGTCATACACAATTAAGGTAATTTTGAATTTAGAGACATTTTATTGCAAAATTGATTTCCCATCAATTGACTCCAATGACAAACATTCTATCCTTTTTCTAAAAATAAACCATAAATTCACAACCATAACTTTATGAGGGCTGCTTTCACAAGAATCTTGTCTTCTATTATCATGTTCAATATATATAAATTTCAGATATTTTTCTCTGACTCATGAAAATTTACTTGACTCCAATGATAAGTAACCCCTTCACAGAGTGGAATCATATTGCGCCCTATTGAAATAGGGCACACTTGAAATGACAACCATAGGGGACAATAAAATTAAGCTGCATTTAAAAAACCTTACAATTTGTTGATTTTTAATCTTTATTTAAAAACTTGTGCATTTTCCTGGTCATAAACTCTTAAAAATTGCAAGATCCTTGAGAATCCATTCATAGGCGTACGAGACAGTTTCATTTTGGGGGGGCAGAACAATTTTTGCCCGAATCCTCCAATCTTGCCCTAATTTGAGACAGTTCATGAATAAACTCATAAAATCCACATTTCATGTTGCCACAATGTTAAATCATCTACTTTTAACAACAAACAACTGAACGAAGCTTTTAAAGATCATATTTATATCTTTAATTTTCTTTCTTTTATTTAGAAAACTATTTAAGTCAGTTTTTTTTTAACACAATTTTGCCCCAATTTTGATACCCATTTTCCCCAAATTCCCCCCAGCCCCGTATGCCTATGAATCCATTCCTTATCAATCCATTCCCTGCAATACATATTAAATACTTTCCTCCTTCAGTGGGAAATCAAGGAAAATTTGAGACACTTTTGAGGCCCTAAAAATGAAACTTTAGTCTTTTTTTACTATCAAAATCAAGTTAAATCACACTATTTATATCTGATTATCAATAAATTTAGTCATTTATTAATTAGCCTCATCGTCGTCGTTGGCATCCGTCAGTCTAAGCAGGCTATGAGGAAGCATGTTCTTGATAAGGTTGTGTGGTTGTACAGTCCAATTTTGATTTGCAAATATGGCTGCAGGTCTGGCATAGAAGCCTGCATCAGGTTATAACTGTGTAAGTATGGTTTGCTGCTGGTTCTTATGGGATTCCCTTTCCTTTCTCCTGATGTCAGCAACCATGTAAAGCAAAATTTCACCCTTTTGTAGAGAAATGGATAGATTGTGCCTCCATGCTACTCTGTTAGTGGCAAGGACCTCCCAGTTATCTGTGTCCATATCAAGTTCTTCTTCTTCTTCTTCTTCTTTCGCCCTTCTAGATGATGATTCCTGTACTATCGATGAAAGCTGCTGTTGCCCAAAAATCCCCCAGAGTGCCAAAGAGTTTCTTCTGCACACTTGTTGCTTGTGTGCAGAGTACTTTAGAATGTATGCAGCAATCTTGGAGAATGTGGGCAGCTGTCATGGGTCCTGTGTTACAGGGACAATCTCCTGTGAGTCCAACTTTGAATTTGGTGAACATGTGATAGTTGAGATAGTCTAAAAATTATCACCTGATCTCTTCGACTGAGTAGATAGTAGTTGCCCTTTTGGTTGTAACCTGAGTGATGATTTATACATTTTTTGTGATGTCTCTTAAAGATGGCCTTTACCTCATCATATCGCATCATATGACACTTGTGTATCTTTTCGTCCTGTTTCTGCCCCTTCTTTTGCTGGTCTGTTTGCGGTCTCATTTCCTCTTATGTCGCAGTGTGCTGGTATCCACTGTATTACCACTTTTTGAGAAACATGACATACTGTATGGCAGCGAGAGAATTTGTAAGAGCATTCATCTCCTTGTTACTGAAGCGCTTAAGTGATTGAAGGAATGAGAGGGCATCAGAGTGCAGCACCACTCAACCTTTTGTTCTTGCTGCATTATCAAAAATTGCTGTAGCTGCTGCGCGTAAGGTTTCTGTTTCTGCTTGGAAGTTGGTGGAATATTTCCCAGTTGGCAGTGTGAGTTTTTCTACACCATCGATGTAACTGATGAAGATTCCAGCTTCTCTATCTCTGGTGGCCCCCGTAGCAGAACAAATGGTGATGTATCCAAGTGTCTCTGGGATAGTTTTGACAGATGTAATTTATGGCAAGGGCCTTTCACTCACTGTCACTTTTTGAACCGCTCTTTTAATGTCCAGAGATGTTGGTTTCTATTAAAGGAAACAAACTCGCTTTTTTTCATGGTGTATGAGACATGTGAGTTGGGATTGGTTTAGGATCATGTTCAAGCATGACAGGTGTTTCTCTCTCAAGTCGTTTTGACTGCGGCGTTTTAGTCTGCCTTTTGCATTAAGTCTAAACCTCACAATACATTCTCTGTCTTAAGCCCGACAAAACCTCAAATCTGTCAGATGGGGAGGGGGGAGGGGTGCCTATTATTGCTCACAACAGAAACAACAATCTAGCACAAGCAATTACACCAGGGAATTCCACACACTTTACCTCACTTTCCATGGTCATAATCTGACATCGATATTAAACAAATTTCACTACAGCTCACTGACTTTCACACTCAACACAAGGACAAAAGTATTCCCCAGTGGTCAAAGTATCTGGCTTAAAGTAATAATAATAATAATAATAATAATTTACAAATAGGGTGGTATTCAACAGTGAAGGTTTTGTTTGCTTATTGACGAGTGATTTTAAGTGATGTTTTTGTTCTAACCTTGTAGGCTTTAAGGATTTTTGACTAAAAATCTATTGCAACAGATTTTCATCATGTGCATTCTATTATACATTGGGTGGTTGGGGAGTTGTTGTAACTTTGCTGCTTGGGTAAGATTCTTGTGTCTTTTCTGTCAGCTAGAGACTGTGGTTACTTCATCCAACTTGGGAATTGGGGTGGATCTCATGGCACCAGTCACCCTTTTCAGTTGTTCAAAGTTTGACTTTGGTGGAGATCCCATATTCTGCCACTGGCCCTGTGTATAGTGTTTTAGAATGTGAAGATCAGGTCTCCACGTAGTCCTTAGCTGCCAGCTTTTTCATGATAGTCAGTCTCAACTTGGTCTTGCTACAGCACTCTTTGATCTGTTGTTTCTATGTGAGACAGAGGTCAAAGGTCACTCCAAAGTAAGTAGGATTTGGCTCTTCTGTTAGGGTGTTTCCATTTAATGTCAGCTTCAGTCTGGATTTTGGAGAAGAGGCTGAATACTGAGAAAGTTGTTTTGGATGTATTGATGGAGACCAGCCATCTTTTGGTCCTGGCATCTATCTTGTTCAGTGCCTCCTGGGGTCACACCTGTGCTGTAAAATATACTCTTCTGAGCACCATAGACCAGGTTGTCTGCAAAGATTGCACCGTGGACCTTTCTTGGCACTTCATTGATGATGTCATCGATGAAGATAGCAAAGAGGGTAGGTGAGAACACCTCCCTGTGGAACATCTTGCTTTAGCAGTTTCTTGCTTTTGTGTCCATAAAGATACGCTATCGCCTTCACAGCTAGCACTCCCTCCTTTCTCGGCCATAAGTGGTCTTATGTAAAGTCTAGGACGGCCGAGGTCTGGAATGGTGTGAAGAGAGGGTCCCTCTTCTCGAGGGAACAATCCGCCACTCTAAAGCCGTGAGACCATCTTCAGCTCGAGGGGTAGATTAAAAAAAAATGTGCTCCCTGCGACTCACATAGTCGGACTGGGAGAGGGGTAGGGGGCGTTCAAAATATGCATCGGTAGCTGCTGGCCAGTGGTGTATGGGAGGCACCTTATAAAGTTAGTGTGAAGAGATGGTGACGTCCTGCATATACTATATGCGCCGTCAACTAAGAACAGGCTGTTGCAGCTGTGGAACCGTGTTGCCGCTGGCTACTCATATCAGCGTCTTAACTTGTGTTTTAAGTTAATTAGATATGACATTAACCTACAACGTTTGCTATACGAGCCGTTAACTTCTGAAGGTTCTTACAACCTTGGGACTGCGGAGCAGGTGGCTACAGATGTGGAGAAAACTGATACCGTACGCAGTACTGGTCATTAACTAACATACTGTGAAGCAGTGAGCTGTGTGAAGCTACTTTGTAAAGTCGTTAACATATAGCGTAAACATTGTCCTAAACAGCTACCACTATCGTGGGACAGTCCAACAAGCAGCTACCTATGCCAGAAAACTAACTCACGTGAAGTTCATTTTATAAGGGTGTTAATGTACTACGCAAACCGTACAAGCCATTAACCCAATCGCTGGGGTTGAATGCCAGAAAGTATTAAAGTACTACTTATGCTATACGAGCTGTTAACTCAGTTAAATTCAATTCACCATGGAGCTACAAAGCTAGTGGCTATGTGAGGGGGACTACCGCCATACTCAGTAAGCGTTTCTGTTATGTATCATAGAGCTGCATGGATTTACGAGTGTCAACGTGCTACGTATGTTCTATGAGCCGCCCACCCAGTTTATTTCTGTTTACTACAGAGCTATGAAGCAAGTGGCTATAGAGGGGGACTACTGCCATACTCGGTTCGCGTCCCTAACAGAATAGCTATCAGTATTATGGAACCGCCTGGGTCTACGATAGTGTAAAAGTACCACGTATGTTATACGAGCCGTAAACTCGGTTTACTTCTATTCACTACAGAGCCACGAAGCTATTGGCTATGTGTGGGGGACTACAGCCGTACTATGTACGAGTCCCTGATAGAGCAGTTAAAAGTATAATGGGGCCATATGGATATACGATAGTGTTAACAAACTACGTATGATATACAAGCCGTTAACTCTGTTTGCTTCTATTCACCATGGAGCTACGAAGCTGGTGGCTGTGTGTGGGGGACTACCGCCATACTCAGTATGGATAACAAAATTGCAAGACAGCTTCATCAATTCTTGCTGTCATTATCTTATTATTCTGCTTCTTATATAGGATCGCAAGACGAATTTATAAAGATGAGATGGGTGAAGTCATCTTTTGGAACTTTGATGACCAGAAGCTACAATCGTGGCCAAAAGTAGTTAAGACAAATCCCCACTCCCCTCGATCAATGTTGAAAGTTGCATTTTACCATGTTTTTTGCAAAGCGCACAACATTAAAAGAGTGGGGTTGGGGAAATGCCATTTAAAATTGTTTAGCGGTTTTGTCCCCACACTTTTGGTGCGTTTATATGTACAAAGTATATGGGAGTAATGAGATTAACATAAGGATAAGAAAAATAATAGCTAAGATTTAAAAGTCAACAGGGAACATGTAGCATGTTGTGCAAAATTGAGCTGGGGGCAGCGATGGGTCTGCAGAACATGATTTTTAGAAAATAATCTGAACTTTGTATCCAAAAATTTTCAAAGGAATTATAAAAAGGATATCTAAAAACATTTTATTCTCATGTATATCAAAAAACATGTGTTTTAGGTAATTTATCTGAGTGGGGAGAGGTAGGGGTGTGCTGGGTAGGTATAAATTAAGGGTAGGACATGATGAGGAGTCAATCAGCATTTAAATAAAATAATGTGTGGAAACATGCAGTTTTGCATAGGGAATTATGTAAATTTATGCAAGTGCGAAGAAGGGGGGGAGGGCATTAATTATAATTGTCCAAGTGGAAGCATTCTGTATATCAACTTGAATATCAAATGGCAGATAGACAGCTCGACGACGAATGTCCACCGTTGATGATGCCTTTTTTATTTTGAAAATGACTGCAGGTTTCAGAATAACTTGCATTAATTTTAATTATATGAATGATTTTTGGATCATTTTCTTAGGATATTTGCATATTTCTTCTAACTTTGTCGCATATTCAGACTGAGAAATTAGAATGAATGTACCATCATCAAAGAACGCATAACATGACAATTCAAAATATATTACATATAAAAACACACTTATTCTCAAGGGGTATGCTATGCAAAGTGAACACCCGTTGACGGTTTGCAGCATGTGCCTATGCAAAAAGCATGCATCTAATGGTTAGCAGCAAAGAGTGGTGTGGTTGGTCATGTTTCACTGGGGGGCAAAGGAATTTTGGCACCCTACCTCTCCCCCTTCCCCCTTACTTTCTAAAAAAAGAGCTCATAAGAGTAAAACATTGGATACATAGAAGTAAATTGGCATGAACAGTTTAGGAAATTACTTAAAATCAGTGTTTCGAATCTAGGAGCGGTTGAAACCCTGGGAGGGTTCCATAGAGGTTGAACCTCCAGAAGCACTGTTTTGGTAAAATTTCCCAAATATTGAAGAAAATTTCGGAATATGAAGAAAACATCCTGAAAATTTCAACAAGATGAAGAAAATTTTAACAAAATTGAAGAAAACTTTCCAAATATTAAAGAAACTATCTTGAAAATGAATAAATTTTAACGAAAATGTAAGCAAATTTCACGAAAATGAAGGAATTTTCACAAAAAAGAAAAAAAAATCCAGAAAAATAAAAACTGCAAAAAAATTACCGCAAAATGAAGGAAAGTTCCTGAAAATTGAAGAAAACTGACCAAATATTGAAGAGCATGTCACCAAAATTTCTGCAAAATTGCAGAAACTTTTTCAAATATTGAAGAAAAATTTCTTTAAATGGAGGAAACTTCCCAAATATTGAAGAAATTCTCCGCAAAATGGAGGAAATTTCCCAAAGTATGAAGAAAACTTTCCAAATATTGAAGAAAATATCCCGAAAATGAAGGAAATTTCATAAACATGGAAGCAAATTTCACAAAAACGAAAGAAAATTCCCAGAAATTGAAGATTTCCTTAAAACAGTGAAATTGCAGATTTCCAGAAGAAAATAAATTTGTAACACGTTCATTATTGGGGGGTTTAAAATTGTGTCAACTCTAGGCATGCTATAGAGTGGCAAAGGTTGCAACGGGTTTCTATGTTTGTCATGGTTTTAATCACAGGTGTTCCTAGCATTATGGCAACCTATATGCTTATTACATATATATAACAAGGTAGGTCACCTCCTATCGCAACTTTCAAACCGTATATGAAAATTCCTTTTTTTTCACCACTCGCAAATCTTAATTACATTTTTATACTCAACTCACTTTTGCCGGAGACTCCCTTCTTCGTTTATTTCGCCACATAATTTTTTTTTTTTTTTTATATTTTTTACCCCCATTACAGTTATGACAGTTTAAATTCCCGACAATTTGCTGCAAACCAAAGAAATGTTGCAATGACATCATGAAGAAGTAGCACTTCAATGACGTCATCGCAACATTGCTTTGGTTTGCAGCAAATTGTCGGGCATTTAAACTAATGAATGGAATATTTGGTCTTTTCTGTGGAAAATTCATGCGCTTTTAGACTACACAAATGGATTATTACTTCAAAAGTCCCACAAGAATTTTGTGGAAAATTATAAACTTACCAATTTCCTATAGAAAATACCAATTTCCTACAGAAAAATTGTGGGAAATTGTAAAATCCCCCAAAAAGATTGTGGGAAATCTTAAAATCCCACAAAAAAAAAAAGAAGGAATTTCAACATAACAGGCAAATAAAATTTGATATACTATGATTCAGCATGCAGATATGACAATATCTGGGGCTTGGTATGGGTTTTTTTGTGGCTCTGTATTGGCTGGGAGTTTTTCTTAAGCATCTACCAACAAAATAATTATAATGTGATGGGCAGAGTCACATTTATGAACACCAATATATGTTCATGCTGAAGTAGAGACAGATAAACATATAACATAACAAGATGATAAGCTAAGAAGGGTGAATCACCCCATAAAAAGCCCAAACTAACACCACCAATTAATACCACAAAAACAAAAATTAAAGATGCCCAGTTTTAGCAAAGAACTTATCAATGTTGACTTTGAAATTGTTAACAGAATTGGAGCTAACTACCCACTCAGGCAAACCATTTCACTTATCAACAACTCTTTGCGAAAAGCTAAAACGCCAAATATCTATCCGTGAGAACTCTTGGGTCAACTTCAAACTGTTACCACATGTCACATGAGGATTAGCTGAAACATACAAGAAATTACAGGAAGTCAAACATCACTACCAGATAGGTATTCAAAAACCTGAATAATATAGCCACGTACTTTTCTCAACTCAAGCATGGTCAAACCAAGAATTCGCAACCTAGTTTCATGAGAGAGATTCCTTACTTCGGAAAAAGTCTAGTGGCTCTTCGCTGAACCTGCTCCAAAATGAACTTACCCTTCTTATAAAAGTAACTCCAAGCCTGAATAGCATACTCAAGGTGACGCCGCCTGACTAACTGCTTATACAAATTAAGGACAACCCCTCAACAAAGGAAACAAAAATTTCTTTTAATCAAACCAAGCATCCTATTTGCCCTTGCAGCTGCTAAAACACACTGTTTAGAAGGCTTCAGATTACTAGCAATGACAACACCTAGATCTCTTTCTTGATCAACACAACCATGATTTAAACCATTAATGCAGTAATCAAAAGCCAAATTGCTGTAGACCAAAATGAATAACTTGGCATTTATCAACATTGAATAACATCTGTCACATTTGGGACCAAGAAACTTATCCAGATCAGTTTGCAACAGTGAAGAATCCCTAGCATCATCAACAATCCTGTACAGCTTAGTGTCATCAGCAAATTTACAAATCCTGGAGCCAAGGGAAACATCAATATCATTAATGAAGACTAACATAACTGCATTAATATTTCTATTTTAAAAATGTATATGATCAGTCTAGTGTCTATTTACTTAATCCTATATTACTCATTCCTTTAATATTCTTATTCAATCATTTATGCTGAATTGTGATTTTGTTCCTGATGAAAGTAAGGGTATGAATAAATATGAAGATAGCTCACATTCATATAATTGAAACATTAATAGAATGTCTCATTTAGGTGTGACTGGTGGCAAGGGGCAGTTTGGACATATGAAAGTCATTCATAAAGTTCGTTCACCAATTGATGTCACATATTGAAGGCTGTTGACTTTTTAAGCAGTCTCTTTGGAAATTTGCATACAGGACTCTTTGTCGGTAAAAACCTGATACAATTTGTGCACAAGTGAACACCACGCTTTATTCTAGGTATGCACAATACATATATCTCAAACTTAAAATTGATCTTTTCTACGATATTTTCTCCACATTTGCAACAAATTCCTGCAAAATTACCAAAGCGAATGTAGAGATTTAGGCCTCTAACGGTAACCTATTTCGAACTGGCTGTAGTAGTAAAATGCTTTTTTTTTCACCGACAAACTGGTTGTTCAGATTTACGCACGTTATTGTGACATCCGGAATACTCGAATTGCATGGGTATGGTATATTCCATGTAAATCCTATAAAGGAAACCACTCCCATGTGGAAAGCAAATCCCATATGCCTAAAATCCCACATTTTTCCCACAACAGAAATTTCCTATTTTCTCTAAGGGTTGTACACCTCATCGGAAAAATGACTAAATACAGTGGCTTTAGAATGAAGGGGGCCTCCAGCAATTGTGAGTTGAGTAAAAAATTGTCATTAAGATTTGAAAGTGGTCGAAAATGAAGAATTTTCATATAGCCTTTAGGCCTATTTATTATACACATTGGAATTGCCATACGAGGGTTGTTAGAAATTAGGCACAATTCCTGCTTTTTTAATTCACATGTTGTAGAAAATTGATGATTGAAAAATAACTTACTTTTTTGATATTCTATATCAATTAGTCTATAACACACTTTTCCAAAAAAACTTTTCCAAAATCTTTATCTACTGTATTTAGCACCACGACGGGATAAAGTTTTGCGAAATTCCTATTTTGGTTGCCATTTTCTTAGTTACCGCACATTTGTGATTAATCATTCAACGTCCACAAATAAGTTTTAGAATGTTCCACTAAACTGCAAATTAATTTTTCGCTGACAACACTTCTTTAAATCATATGATTTTATAAATTAGTTTTGTTAAAAAAACAAACATGTGAAAACAAATAAATAAAACATCAAGAAATGTTTAGATTATATAATTGTACTTTATAAGTATTATCTTAATTTTTTCCTCAAATAATCTAAAACATTACCCCCGCTAAAATATTATAGCCCCAATGGCCCAATGTTTTGAACTTTGGCCGTACTTTGGAGAGCTCATCAGACAATTTTTACAGGAGGAAAAAATAATTTGATATAAAAGTAAGTAAAATCACCTTAAAAACAGTTTTGGAAGACATGGATGGGCTTCAAACATCAATTCTAATCATTGCGGATGGAGAAAAAAAAAAAGGTGAAATGGTTTCGTTTTCATAAAGATCTTAAAACTGAGATTTTCGTACTTTTACCATCTTGCTTAACGAACGAAACTGTCCTAGTTTAAAC